>VDFB02024729.1:287294-326885 GCA_007258455.2 Sequoia sempervirens | reverse complement strand
TGTTATAGGTGCCTCAAAGAGAATTTTATTTACTTTTTTTAAAGAGAATACTTGTTAACCTACCAAAAATATATGTAATCACCATGTTTTAAAATAGAAAAAACTAACATTAATTATTTTTGAAAATAAGTTGGTAACTATCTTGACCTAATTGTATATTTTTTGTTTAAATAGATCATTAATTATTTATGCTTTCTTGTTTTATTTTATTTTACAACTATTTTCAAAATTATTTTATTTTATTTATATTATTAATTCTTTTATTTGAAGAAATATTTGTATTTATATAATAGTAATTAAATTTTATTTACTTAATTTTTAGTTTAACAAGAACTAGGTTTTCATAGTCCATTATGATAAGAGAGTGTTTTTTGGATTCAACTGTGTTATTTATTTTGCATCAACTATTTTACTTTTCGATGGGAATTTTAATTTTACCTTTAAAGTAAATTAATTATAATATATTTTTAAAAACATGTATATTGATGTGTAAATGACTATTAAATTTAAGTTTGAAGATAGTATTTTTTTTTAACATGTTAACATCATTAAATTACACTACACCTTGTTGCTGACATAATTATTTATATATGTATAAAAATATCAAATTTTAATAATAATTTAAATTACTAAAGAGCCCAGCTCAAGCAATACTTCTCATATAGACTATTTAAAACACCAAATATAAAGTTTAGAACATTTTCATTGACTAAATTTATCTTTATGGAAAAGAACATTTCTAATTATAAAATTAAATATTCTTATCTATTCTATTTACTCAAAATTTAACATTAATATCAAAATATATTAATTAATAAAAAATACGTTAATTATAAAAATAAATACAAAATTGATTTAAACACTTATTTTATTTTTTAAAATTTTAAAAGTTAGATATATATATATATATAGATTATTTATTTTATTTAATAATGTATAAATTAAAAAAAAACATAAATTATATTTTTCATGCTATTTAGAGTTTTTCAGCGAAAATAAATACTTGGTTCTTTTTTTTCCATGAAATTACCTAAAATTTTAAGCGGACTTCGTTTTTTTACACGGATTAAATTTTACACGGATTAAATTTCGTTTAAAGTGCATATCCACTCATATTTATTTCTGTACTCTGACAGCACGGTGGTATGTTTGACTGGAGGGACATCTGAGCCGCACGTTGGCGAGAGAAACGAGGAAGCCAGAGGAGCTGCGCTACGGCAGGTGTGTCAGGCATGGCAGTCCATCGGATGCCCATCCATGCCCGCCGGTGCAAATTATCCCCTCCATAGACAGTGCCAGAATGTACTCATTGCAGTCAGAAAATTTATTTCTTCAAATCATTTTTTTTAGGAATTCGCTGACAGAATCGGAGGACAGCCGATAGAGGGCGATAATCTGAGGACATTATTTCCTCTATTCAATACCCCCCACTGCTGAAACTAGTGCCATTGGCTGGATTTGTCTGTTTATTGCTAGATTAAATTGTGTCACATCTCATTATGAAGATATCCAGCAGATATCTTCTCCCACACCACCCAGAAGAGGTGGATCAAAAACATCGGTGGCAGCTCAGGAAAAATGTAGTAGTCTAATCTCAGTCAGAACAAATATCTTCTGTCCTTTCAGAGAATGTTCGCATTAATGTTGCATTGCTGTCCACAATTAAACATTCCTTTCAACCGCCCTCCATCACCGCCTCCAATTTGCATAAATGAACAGGCTGTTAACAAATCACTCCATCAGTGAGCTTTTGAGTTGGACGTTTGCATCGATTCAAAACTTCTGCACCAAATACTGCTACTTGTTTTAACAGGTAAGATTCATTCCTTGTCTTCAGTTCAATTTCCTCTTGTTATCTGATAAATCGAGAGATGCCCATTGATAAATAAGAGATGTCCAGCTTATATATGTCCATCGTATATATTATATATTAAAAGAATTGCCATGAAGTGTCCAGTCGTAATTGTAGATTTCTGCTATTTTCTTGTTCTTAGTTAACTGCTATAATTACTTTCATTTTGAGCTTTCTTAGTCTCATTAAAAATTTGATATGGGTTCCAAATTTCTTTCGCACTTGTATGTACAAGTTTTTCTGTAGGTTTGCTGCTCATTTGTATGTGCAAGTTCTTACACCTCCACATGAATAAGCATTAGGTACATCTTGTGTTTCATTTAAATAAAAACTCAAATATTTTGATGTCAATTGTATAAAAGTCACTCTCTAAGTATACTTTTATACCATATAAATGGAAGAACCTACAACGGGGTAAAATCTGTAACTTGAATAGGAATAATAATAATGGATTGATTTCTGTACAGTGTTGTTTATTCTTAGCTAGCAGATATTAAAGTCTTTAATCTAAATCTTGATATCCATGGTATAGATATGAAACTAACATAACAGTAGAATCTTCATACATATGCCATTTTGTTCCAGAGTAAACTATTTCACATGCAACTAATTTGATTTCATGAATGAGATTGAGAGAAATTGCGGCATTCCTATCTTGGAGACAAACTGTCAAATTGGGCTAACTCATCTGGATTTGTCACCAATATTTTGTTCATTAGTCAGAGCGGTGAGGAATAGTATGTCCGATAAATGTAACATTATTTAGTTCTTTATGTATAGAATCCTACCACCCTGCAATTTCTACTTAGAAGGAAAGAACCTTTATTTCAATGGGTTGTTGCTAGAGAGTGGTCCCGATTTCAAGTCAACTTGTTCCTTTATTCCATTGCTGGTTGCAGCTAGGATAAATTTGCCCTTCATGTAATTTTAAGTTGTACATATGTTAGACAAGCACAGAGAGTACTTCAAGTATTTTGGTAATGGTAGTCAATCAGATGCTCAAGAAAAGGAAAAATCAATATTGAATCTTTTGTATATATATATATATTTATGAAATTTATCGTTATATTTATATATATGTAAAAATACATTTTTAAGTTATATTTTTTTTTATCTGATAATATTTTGTTGCAATGCATACGAATTTGAGGACTTCAAAAGAGATGCTATCAAAAAAAAAACTGAAGATGCAAGGGATGCGCCAATAGAAAATTCAAAGGAATGCTATCCTTTGTTTTTTGTTGAAATAACGTAGGCATGCTTTTAGAAAAGAATGTAACCAACTATGTGAGAGGTGTATCCATCTGAAAAACCAACTTAGCCACATGAATATACTTGTTTCAAAACAATGAAGACATCCACAACAACTATATAGTGTAATTATATAACTTTGTATATAAATATACTGAATTATGTAATGTTCAAATTTATTATTGTTTTATCTTCACTTAGCTATCGGCATATTCCTTAGCCACATGAATATACTTGTTTCAAAACAATGAAGACATCCACAACAACTATATGGTGTAACTATATAACTTTGTATATAAATATACTGAATTATGTAATGTTCAAATTCATTATTGTTTTATCTTCACTTAGCTATCGGCATATTCCTTCAACCTCCCATAGGTGTAAGTCCTAGTATGTCTATGTCCAGAATAAAGTGATGCCATTTCATAAACTTAAATTTCAATTATGCACAAATAGGTAAAGTAATAAAGAAACAGAATTAATTTTAGATAGAATCTTCATTTTACTTACTGGGTCCTCCCACTTCTTTCCTAACTTTTCCGCCAACAAGCACTCAGTTTCTCAGTCTGGTTAGTTTGATGTTCTGCTTTGCCTAATGCATTTTGCTCCTGTGTGACTAGTGAGCAAAACTGAGCAAATATGGACAGCAATGTAGGAGAAATGCAGAAAAGATTGAGAGAGCTTCAGGTTTCTCAAAAGCTGCAAGGTGAAGCGGAGAGTTCTTTGGTTGCAGAGTTGATTGATTTGCGGGCCAAAGGCAACCAACTGTTTGTACAGGGGGACTGGAAAGGGGCAATCTCATGTTATTCTGAATGCATAGTCTTTGCTCTGAATAGTAAACAAGAAATTTACAAGGAAGCCATGGATGTCCTTGTGATTTGTTATTCTAACAGGGCAGAGGCATGGTTAAAGCTGGGGGAGTATGGGAAAGCAGTAGAAGACTGTGATAAAGCTCTGCAACTTCATTCCACCCATTTCAAATCCCTATTTCGCAAAGGCAGGGCTTTGCACGAGCTTAAAGAGTACAACTTAGCTTGTTTATGCTTTCGACTCGCGCTAGAGCAATCCCCAGCTGCCAAGGAAATAAAGAGCCGTTATGAGAAATCGAAGAAGTTCAATGAAGAGAACCAGCAAGGTAAGTTTGATCTCTCTGCCTATTTTCTTAATGGTTGCAGGTCGCAAGATATTCCAGAAGTGAGCAATTATATTGGCCCAGTAATTATTAAGAAATCGCCAGTGCATGGGCGAGGTTTATTTGCTACTAAGGATGTTGAGGTCGGAGATACTGTACTTGTAGAAAATGCGATTGCAGTGAGTGGCATCTATCGAAGGCCGACGGCCATTACTGACAAAGAGAACCCCAGTAGAATGATTGACCGTCTTAAACAAGACATAGTGGAGCAAGTAATCTCTCGCGCAATGGCATCTACTAGGATTTTGCGGCAATTGCAAGATCTTACCAATTCATCTTGGCTAAATGAGACAGAGGTTCCAGAAATGGAGGCTTTCAAAATAAATAATGGCAGTTGGAACAAATTTGGGGAAAACCCGGAGAATTTACATGTCGACCCGTTCGAACTCAGAAAGGCTATGGAGCTCAACGCTCTTATCACATATATTTCCCAGGAAGAAGATAATCCAGATAAACCTGACATTTCCAGCAAAGGATGGATTTTCAACATGAAGAGCACAACAGAGCGATGCGGGTTTTGGGGGCTTGCATCTATTATCAATCATTCGTGTTTTCCAAATGCAAAATACATGGTGGTGGGTAAAGCAATGTTCATTATAGCTGTGAGAAGAATTGCAGGAGGGGAGGAGATTACTGTGCCCTACTGTAGAACTCTTATGCCTTTGGTGAGGCGCGAGAAGTACTGCACACAAATGGGGTTTCTCTGTGAGTGTAAGCGGTGTGTGTTTGAACGATCTCTTGGCCCATCTTTTGTAAAACTGACACATGAAATCATTGCTAGTCATCGCTGGTTGATGGGAGATATAGAAAATGGACTAAAAAATGTTTCTTTCAGAGATATAGAATCACTTGTAGAACTCCTCCTGCAGTTGAACAAGATTGGCAGTGATGGTGAAAAAAAACATCTCATAAATGCCTGTTTTGTTCATGTTTACTATTTTGTTCTTTCTGTTGCTACGGTATGTCTTGATCTTCATGTGTTGTCACGGTTGCTTCCCACAAGCATGGAAGTGGCAGAGGCCATTTGGCATGCTGTACCAGGCTCTGCTGCCTCCCTGGAGCTGTTTCGATTGCTTCCAAAGGTACAGAGGGATTTGCTTCTTGAGAAGGCAATGGAAGACGGCGTAAGGATAATTGGAAAACAGAAACCACATATTCTTAAAACTTTGGTGGCATCAAAGATTGATGCAGTCTCACAATCAGTCTGCAGAACCTGGAATGCCCCTGACGTGGAATCTCGCTGAAATTCACTTTGGCCTTACAAATCAAGCTCTGCTCATGGCGCTGGAACTTGATCTGTTCACGACAATGGTATTATTTGAAGCTGTGATGCTTTTAGTCTTTATCCAGAAGGAATTCTACCTATAATCTACTAATCTTCCTGCCTTTTCATTTGGTAGGTGCCAATATTTTTCTTGACGTACCAGCAATGTCAAAAGTTTTGTTTTTTAGTTGCTTTCGTCATTTCTTATGAGCTGCGGTGCTTAGAAAAGCTTAGACAGCTGGCACTCTTCGTATTTTTGTTCTGGTCGAAACTACACAATCTGATTGGTTTTGTAAGAAACTAGCATACATATATTAAATATATATAAAATAGGTCGAGAATTATCTTTTTTGCGGTGTCTTTTCAACTAATCATATTTTTTTTATAAAAAAGGGAGGCACATAACAAATCTCACTGCTATATTTAAAACAGAGAAAGCTATAAAAGCAAAGTTCAATAAAGGAAAGTAGAAAAAACAAAGTTAAGGATAAGATGCTATAGGAATCGATCCACTAAGAAACCAAAGCTAAAACAAGGAAATTTCCGTAAATTGTTTTAAAATCTGATTTAAAAGCATAAATCTATTAATAAATTCTTTACTTTGCGACAGGTTAGTAGACATCAATTTAAATGGGGAGAATAAAAATGTACACATGCTCATTGATGCCATTGTAATACACCTCTCGACGTAATAACATCCCTTACATACCTAAATCGGGACTGTTTAAATTAATTCATATAATTAAACACAACTAATCTATATTTAATTCAAAGCAAGTGAAATTTCTTTTCTAAAATTAAATGGCAGGGAAAGAGAAACATAATTTTAAAAATAATGATTTTGAAGAAATATTGTTGGTTTTATATTAAAATTATTTATTATAATACATAAATTTATAATGTCATTTTGAAAAATGTTTTAATTTATGTATAATCTTAAAACTGTTGAAGTTTAAATTCAAACCCTAGTTTAGATACGAGTCTTTTGGATTCAAATTCAATATCACAATCTTAATTTGGTCCACAAGAATGAACCTAGCTACACGAAAATGAATTGATAGAATAAATATTAGAGATTTGTTCACCATCACCTTTCTTATGTTTGAATTTGTTGGTAAGGGTGGCAATATTTATGAACAACTTTGGAGAGATTGTGAAGTTACTAGGTTCAAGTTCCCCTAAGTCAACCGACTTTGATTGAATAATGAAAGACAACATTCACTAACATGTAAAGAGCTTATATGTAGATAAGATCTCTTGTCCCTTATAAAATTAAAGCATGCCCTAAAGATTTATCCTCAATTGAACATATGAGTTAATTAAAAATTGAATGTCTTTAAATACCAAAACATAAAGACAATTCACAAAAGCATGTACCAAGTTAGCTTATAATATCTCTTGTTCGTTACAAAGATGTATTTAAGATATCATTTATCTACAATTTTAATAAGTCATTTTTTTAATATTTAAGT
Source organism: Sequoia sempervirens (assembly GCA_007258455.2). Classification (NCBI taxonomy): domain Eukaryota; kingdom Viridiplantae; phylum Streptophyta; class Pinopsida; order Cupressales; family Cupressaceae; genus Sequoia; species Sequoia sempervirens. Next base: position 319,851 of record VDFB02024729.1, on the reverse strand, counting down.
TATATAATTATTTCAATAGTGTTGAAGTAGTTTTATGAAAACAAATTATTTCAATTGTTTTACATAATATTTTACTTCCTAAAATACACAACTATTCAAGAGTTATTTTTCTTAATTATGAAAAAACTCAACAAAAATAAAACAAATTATTTTCTTCATATATTTATTGTGAGATTTTGTAATGCAAATTACTACAAATACACAAATAGATAATTAAATAGATGAAAGAAAACAAACAACTATTTTATTTAATTCTAGAACTAGACATGAGTTTTGGAACATACTTATAAAATAATTCAAAAAGTGTATTTTTTATTTTAATCCTAACTTGTAATTGCAGTAAAATAAAATAAAAATCTAATTTAACTATAATATCATTCTACTAATGACAAACTTAATTTTTTTTTCTATTTTTTCACTCACTATTCTTTTCAACGCTTTTCTTTGTACTTGAATATGCCACAACCATGGTGAAATAGGGTAAACTTGAGCAAGTAATAACAAATTTTCATTTTTATTTTTATTTTTAATTTTAAAATGTGTTTATAGGAAGAAAATAAAGATTAATTTCATGTGTTTCACATATTTATATTTATATTTATTAAATGTTGTGTTTATTATTAAATAAATTACTTTTAAAAATTGCATATTTTATAACACATTGTATTTGTCAACCTCCACATCACAACGTACCCAACCTCTTGTGGTTTTTAAGTCTGTATATGTAGGTTTACATTACAAATAGCTAGAACACCAATTTCTTGTCATTAATGACAATAATGAATAAACTTGTTGACAGTGGTGAACATTGCGTAGTGCAGCTTGTGAAACATAATGTGTTTTGAAGCCTGCATTTACTTATACCCAATTTTTTTCATGAAATGCATATGTACAAATGTATAGATGTGGTTCTATTTTATCAAATAGCACATTTCTCATTAAAGGCAACCTCTATTAACCATCAATACATAGTGTACTTCATAGTACACACTTCACAATGCAGGGAGAGCATGGTATAAGAGTTTGTACACTTGATAATACATTGTGAACATTCCAAAGCTCCAAAATGGGCAACAAGGAATACTCATATTTGTAAAGAGGCTTCTACATTGCAAAACACATTGTCTACAAAACAACAATTCCCAATACAAAATTTGGGAAGCCTAATGGCCATTTGTATGTTATTATGGTCTTTCCTTGGCATTTTGTATGGTATATTATACTAAGTAATAAAAATAACAATAACAATCATTATGGTATATTATATTATACTGAGTAATAAAAATAACAATAACAAACATTATGGTATATTATATTATACTGAGTAATGTAACTTTGATGGGTGCTCAAAAGGAAACTCAGGACAAGCTGGGGCTGGAGGCCTGATACGAAATCATATAGGTGAATGCATTATGGGCTTTGGAGTTAATTTGGGTGTCAACTCTAACAACAAAGTTGAAGCAATGGCTACTCTAGGGGCTTTCAATTTCCTGAAGGAATTGGGGTATAAAAATGTCATCATTGAAGGGGACTCTAAGCTAATTGTGGACATTTTAAATGAAGGTGTTGCTCCTCCGTGGGAAATAAGAAATATTATAGATAGATGCAAAGTCATTAAAAAACAATTAATTCATGTCGGGTTCAATGTGTATAGAGAAGGGAACAAGGTTGTCGATTGTGCGGCCAATGTGGTGCTAAGCTGCAAGGGATGGACACGTTGGACCAATAGAAACATGTCATTGATGTTAAGAGATGTCATTCTTAATGAAAATTTTGAAAATGTATATCGCATGCAAAATTAATAAGATGGTGGATTGCGGGACTAAGGTCATACCAAGTGGTGGTGTTGAGCTTTCTTTATAATGATGGCATTTGGAGTACAGGATGGTATAGGAGGATCTTGGAAGGAGATTATTTCATTAAATTTCCTTTAAAGTTGATGCCCAATAATCACATGTTATTGGATTGCCTAAAGGTTGTCATTTCTAAGTGTCGATAAGCCCTCTATTAGAAATCCTCATATTCCTATAATGGGGAAAGGTATGAATTTAATTAAGATTGTTAATGCTTGCAAGATTAATGATGATTTTTTGGCTTTGGGAAATGTGAAGTTGGCTTTCATAATAAGAAAATTCTCGAATTTCCATTCTTCACTGTCTTTGTGTATTGTTTGGTTTGTGAGCGCTAGTTTCAATCAGGGAAGAAAGAAGTTTGTGGGGGAGAGTATGAAGAAAAGCCCTATTCAGCATAAGAATATGCAGAGTAAAATGGGTGGTTCTAGGAAAAGAACAGAGCCGCCAAACTATCAAGCCCTTAAACAAAATGTTGACCTTTGGAGGATGTTTGAGAATGCGGGTATGGTCTCGTTCTTCCATTCTCTCAAAGGTTACAATGAGAGCTTAACAACGAAATTCACCAACTCCTAGAGGAAAGGTTGTGTCTTTGTTGGCGTTGTGAAGTTTGAGGTCACCACTCGCTTCATTGCCAAAGCCACGGGTTTGTAGAATTCAGGGCTAAAACTGGCTAAAAAAAGTGGTGTTGACTACCAAAGGTTCATTGACAATTTCCTTCATGAAGGCCTAAAAATCTCAAGCTTCCAAAATGGATATGCCAAACTCAAACTCCCTCCTCCCTTTGCTCTTGTGAGTCTATTTGTCATGCATTATTTTACTCTTGAGGGTAGGTACATGGCGGTTCATGCGTATCACTCCCCTTTGTTGAACCATATTAGGCATGGGGAGCATATCAATCTACCTTTCTTTCTGTTGTCTTCCTTGCAGCTCAACATTGAAAAAGGAGCTAGCCCTCCTCTCCATCAAGGTCTTATGCTTACCTTGTATAAATTTGCCCTGGCCCAAAATCCTCATGGAAATCCCTTAATTGCTAGGAATGATAACCCTAGCTGAAGAGGATAATGTGCAATAGCCAAAGGCCGGAAAACCCCATTGCTGATGACCTCCCAGTTGATGAACCTTTCCCCACCACCCTCCTACTTTTTCTGCTAGGCATGTGTTAATCCCTGCGAAATGCGACTCCCTGTGGTTAATGTGTCCAATCCTTCTACCCCTCTATTGTAGAAGAGTGGGGATTTGAGAAGTTGTGAATTACAGCTTATTAAAGCTACGCCTGAAAAGATGAAACACTCTCCCCTATTGTTGGAGCCCCCAAAAGCAAAGAAACCAAGACATATCATTAATCCTAGAGATGTTATCCATATCTCTGAGGAAGGGAACCAAATGGAGGAGGATAAAGAAATTCTGTAGGGGCAAGGGAGTGGTAGTAGTGGAGGAAGAAGGTCGGTTGGTCTAGCGAACGTGGTCTCGAAAGAGAAAAAAGGAAAACAAAAAGTGTCAGCTAATGAGGAGGAGGATTTGGGGTATGAAGATTTTGAAGCACAAAATGAGGAAGAGTCTGAAGACTTGGACTTTGAGGACACTGCCTATGAAATGGGGGAGGATGGTTCGGAGGAGGAAAAAGGGGAGGAAGAGGAGGAGTAAGTGGAGCCTTCTGAGGAAAAGTTTGAGGTCGGGAAAGAGCAGGATGTCAAGCTCGGTGGTATGGAGAACAAAGCCAAGGATTTAAGTATTGATTTTTTAAAAATCAAACTAACTTTCTTGGAGGTACAGTTTGAAGATATGGAGAAGGCATTAGCAACTCTTATGAGAGTTACTAACAAGCTAATGAGAAGATTTATGCTTGGTGCGGCTTTTGGTGATACCAAGCTAACCAGGAAACTGAAGAAAGAGGGGAAAACTGATACCCTGAAGTTGTTGGATGAAACAGAGGGCCCCGACTGGCGTGAATACATTTCTCTCTTGGGAGAGTATGGGGACCTGCTTGAGAAAGCCAGTTAATGGCTCATGCTGGTGCTTTGTTGTTTTTTATGGGTTTTTTGGTATTTTATAATATCTCAAACCGTTCTGTTATCTTCCTTAGGTTATGGTGGAATACCACCTGGAATACTGTTGATCTTATTAATGGTCTTCATTGCTTAAAGTATGTTGGTAAACATTTTATGTTTTTGATTGATAATGATTGGACCTTGGTTATCCAGTTAAATTTGGGCCTGCGTGCCAAACCAGATGTTTTTTGGTTTTAGGTGGTGTTGTTTCCCACCTCCCTCTGTTGCTTTTTTTGGTATGTATCTATTCTATGGGATTAGGGCCCTTCCCTGCTTATCTAATAAAAAACAATAACAATGTTCCAATTGTGAAAATCCAGTTGCAATCCCTACCATTGTAGAAATGGAGCTCTCCTCAAGTGGTGGCAATAGCAATGGAGCATTTTCAAATTTTGAAAAGGCGGGAAACTTTGGTGGTGTTGTAGGCGTTAATGGCGGACAACTTGCTGATGGGAAGGTGATGTCAGATGGGTCCTTGGCTGTAGGTAAGAGGAGAGGGTCTCCTATTGCAGAAAATGAATATTCTAGTGGAAAAGGTGCTTTGAAGGTTGCTTGTCCTACGCATTCTCCAGTGTCCTCTGAAAGGGGGAATCTCGGTGCTGAAAAGTCTGGGCCCGTTCAGTCAACTATGGATTGGGTGCGACTTCTCAAGGTTTGGGCCCTGGGGTTGATAAGACAAGGGATGATTTCTTCTCAGAATCATATCTCCAATGGTCGAATCTGTTTGGTGTGAATCCCAAAGGTAAAAGCTCTTCTCCTCCTATGACGTTCATTTCAAATGCGAAGAGTAAAGAATATTCTCTCTCTGTCCCAGATTGCACTGTTTAAAAAAGTGTTTCAAATATGGACATGTCTTTGCTAGGTAAATTTGTTGGGTCACGTCCTCATATTGAGAAGATTCATAATTCCGCTTTGAACCGCTGGAGACTTAAGGGAGGGGTAGATGTGGTTGTAATGGCCAAAGGATTTTTCTCCTTCACGTTCAACTGTGAAGATGACTTATTGGTGGCTCTAATGGGTGGTCCCTGTTTTATTGGGAAGTCCTCTTTGATGCTGAAAAGATGGGAACCAGGCTTCAATCCTAACTCGTGGTCCTTTTCGGCGGCCCCAGTCTGGGTGAGACTTCTAGGCCTCCCTCTTGAATTCTAGGATGAGGAAGTGTTCAAAGGGATAGCGAGTACTTTTGGGTGTTTTATATCAATTGATCAAATGACGACATCTAGGAAGCATCATGTTTATGCCATATTTTGTGTGAATGTGGAACAATTTTCAGACCTACCCTCTTTGTTGAAGATTAACTCCAAGTTTGGGGTATGGCAGCAAGCGGTGGAATTTGAGTCAATTCCTTTCGCTTGTTTCCATTGCAAGAAAGCTAGCCATTGGGCTAAGAAATGTCCTCTTAAAATGCAGAAGCCGATGATTAAGTAATGGAAAGAAAAGGAAAAGGCTCCTGAAGTGATTTCTTTGAAGTCTATGGAGAAAGGGGGGTCTACTCCTGGTGGTGAGGCTATCATGGTGTGTGAGAAACCTATGGAATTGGAGATGGTAGTAGACATGAATATTGGGATTCCTAAGGGCCAAGTTGAATTTGAAGCGCTTAATGTGGTGTAGGGGTTGGGAGGTGAGGCTATTGTTTCCTCCCATATTCTCAATACTGTGGAGCCTTGTGAAGAGATTAGGTCTGAGGCTTTGGGTGATGACAAGGTGTCTACAAATGATGGTTTGGGTTCCCCTCCTTTGGGGGCTCATGGTAGTGGGGTTGTTAAACCACCACATGATGAATGTTCTAAGGTTGAGGGGTTGGAGGTTTGTTCACTTTATGAAATGAAGGATATTGGGGACTTGGATGATCCTAACAATCCTCCTTACATTCTGGTGAAAGGTAGAAATAGAAAGAAGCACTCTCCTCTAATATTTTTCACTAGAAACAGGAAAAGTTCAAACTATGGGTCGGAGCCGAGAGGTAGAGGTCATCCTCCAAATGTTACTAGGGATAAGGAGAGTCGAATGGGTATTGTTGATGGAACTCAGAGAACTTTTTCAGAGATGTGCTCCAAGAGCACCTCCCATAAGCTCTTATGAAGATCGTCTACAAGAATATGCAATGGTTAAATCACCCTCATAGGCATGATATTCTTGCTAACCTGGTAAGAGATCCTCAACTTGATATTGTCTTAATTCAAGAAACTAAAATGGGTATGGATAGATTATTTAAACTTAAGCATAAGCTTTTTAAGGATTGTGGTATGCATGAAGCGACTTGTGCCTCGGGAAGGATTGTTACTTTTTGGAATCTTAAGTTGGTTTAGGGGAATGAGGTGTTCCAGGACTGTAATCATGTGGCCACTTCATTTTTTAATATGTGGGATAAGTTCTCTTGGATCCTTTCGAATATCTATGCTCTTAATAGTAAGAGTGCTAGAAAAAAGTTTTAGGAAAATATTGGCTCCTTCAAGTTGGCACATCCTATTGTTAACTGGTTGGTTATCGGGGATTTTAATATATCCCTCGATGATGCTAATAAACTAGGAGGTTTGCAAATTGTGGATGATAGTAGAGATGATCTCATGAACCTCATCAATGATAATTCTCTCCTTGACTTGGATCTTAAAGGGGCCTCTTTCACTTGGTCTAACCGAGTGGGTGATGCTCTTATCTAGGTTAAGTTTGATCATGCCCTTATCACCCTTGATTGGCTTGTCTCATTTTCTTGCTCACTTTCGGCCTTATAAACCAGGATGGGGTCAGATCACTTTTCTTTGTCTTTATCAGTGGATTTGTTGGGAAGGAAGAAATAATTTTCATTTAGATTTGAAAAGATGTGGACCTATCATCCTGATCTTAAAAATCTAGTACAAGATTGGTGGAACATTCAGGTGGATGGTTTGGCTATGTATAGGGTGGCCAAGAAGCTTGCCAATGTGAAGAACAATGTTAGGAAATGGAATAGGTCTTCTTTTTGGCACATTTTTTTGGAAAAAGAGGATGTTAACCAGGAGCTTCTCGTTGTGTAGCAATCTATCCAAGTGTCTAGTTATGATCAAGCTTTGGATTTGAAGGAGAATTTTCTTCTTTCCAGATTGCATAATATTGTTGCTAAGGAGGAGGAATTTTGGGAGCAAATATCTTGGATTATGTGGTTAAAAAGTGGGGACAAAAACACGAGGTTTTTCCATCTCTCCACTCTAAAACACGAGGCGTCTAATCATATTAATTCTATTAATTACAACAATCAGGTGTTGGAGAAGGATGTTGATTTGCAGCAAGTTGTGTCTTCTTACTTTTCTAACTTGTTATCTATGGAAGGGGAGCTGGATTTGGCTTGTCAGGAGGACCTTCTTAGGGATATCCCTCATGTTATCTCTGAATATATTAATCGGCAGTTGGTGCATATTCCTTTAGTGGAGGAGATTAAAAGTGTTGTTTTCTCTTTTGAAGGTAATAAGGTGTCGAGGCCTGATGGTTTCTCTATGTTCTTTTTTCAGTATTTTTGGGATATTATTACCAAGGATGTTGTGGATGCTACTAAGGAATTTTTCAGTAGTGGAAATATTTTGAAGGAATTAAAATTCTCCTTTATTGTTTTTGTGCCTAAGAAACCGGGTGTTGCATCCTTTGATGAATTTCACCCTATCAGTTTGTGTAATTCGATTTACAAGATCTTTTCCAAGGTGTTGGCAGTTAGATTGCAAAAGGCTCTTCCTCTCATCATTTCTCCTCAGCAAAATGGTTTTTTGGCAAGAAGGAAAATTTTGGATTCCATCCTTACTATTCATGAGAATATTCACTCCTTAACAGTTAATCAACGTGTCAGTTTTATCCTGAAGCTTGATTTTCTTACAGCCTATGATAGAGTTGATTGAGGTTTTCTGTCTAAGATTTTGAAAGCTTTTGGTTTTGGGGAGAAAATGGTGGCTCTGGTTCTCCAACTTATTTCCACCCCAAGGTTCTTTGTTCTTGTCAATGGTTCTCCATCTCCTCTCTTTGATTGTTCGAGGGGGTTGAGACAAGGAGATCCTATATCTCCTTTTCTTTTTATTATCATGGTGGAATCTTTAGGTTGCCTCATCCATAGATTTATTAACTCTGGTTTGATGTCTAGGTTGTCTCCTTCATCTCGTAATCTTATTTTCTCCATCAATAGTTTGTTGATGATCTATCATGCTTGGGGAGTCATCTATTAAGGAATCCAAAGCTATTGAACTTATTTTGAAAAGATATGAGGCTGCCTCAAGGCAGAAGGTTAGCTTACCCAAGAGTGTTATTTTCTTCCTTAACACTCTTGACCACAGGAAAATTAAAATTGCTAAAATCTTGTAGTGCCAGATTGGGGAGCTTCATGTGTCTTATCTATGTCTTCCCTTGTGCTCTAATGTGGTTCTTGAGTCATTTTGGCGAGGATTGATTGACAGGTTCAACTCCAACTTGGCTGGTTGGAAGGGTGTGTTGTTAAGTCAAGCTGGGAAAGTGCAGCTGATCAAGGCTACTTTTCAGATCCTTCCTGTTTATGCTCTTAGCATGTTTTATATGCCAAGGAAAATTGTGGATAAGCTAGAGGGAATTCAGAAAAATTTCCTTTGGTCTAGGGTTGAGGACAAGAAAAGGATTCATTTGGTCTCCTGGGATGATGATTGCAAGCCCAAGAAGGTGGGAGGTCTTGGAATTCATAAAATTAGAGAATTTAATTTGGCTCTTCTTGGAAAACAACTGTGGATCCTTATTTTGGCTAAGAGTGAATGGGCTAAAATTGCTCTGAGAAAATATCTTTGTGGGGTGGATCGTATAAGGGATCTATTGTCTTGTGACTTTTCCTCTTCGTCTGGTTCTACTCTCTGGAACTATATGGTTAAGGCTCGTAAGATTGTTTCAAAAGGTCTCTTTTAGTAGCTAGGAAATTGTAGGAAAATTTTGTTCTAGGATGATTGTTGGTTTGGCAACAGGCCTCTCAAAGATGAGTGTTGGTCCCTTCCTTTCATGGATGTTTGTGTGCAGAATTTTGGAAGATTTGTTGTTGATTATATGGATGGGGTTCATTGGAAAAGGCTGCACGAGGTGGAACCAAGGCTGGAGGGTCTCTTTAATGCTTGGTCCTTGGTTCATATTCCTTCTTATGCTCCTGCTGATAAGATTGTGTGGAGACCCTCTTCCAATGGTAAATTTTATGTTTCCTCGGCCTTTCATCTTCAAGTTTCTTTTGTTCGTCCTACTCCTTTTTGGTCCTCCCTATGGTCCTCTAAACTGATTCCCAAGGTTAACATTTTTTTGGATTTTCTACTAGAATAAGGTCTTAACTACTAATAATCTGGTCAAGAGAGGTTTTGTGATGCCTAAAAGATGTTTTATTTGTGAAGAGGATGTCGAGAATTCCTTTCACCTCTTGATTGGCTACAGATATGTTAGAGAGGTGTGGACCCATTTTCTTTCTCTTTGGAATCTCATTTGGGTGTTCCCCTCTTCGATTGGAGAAGTGTGGTCTCAATGGGTGGGACCTTCATCCAATCTTACTCTGCTTTTTCTTTGGTCTCTTTCTTTGCCTCATATTGCTTGGGGTATTTGGCAGGAATGTAATAAAAATATTTTTCAGGGGCTTGGCTCTTCCAGCTATTTTTGTGGCTTATAAAATTTGTACTAGTATCAAAGATAATTTTGTCTCTGGGGTTTCTGTTCAAAATCGCCCGAGGATAATGCTCAAACCGAATGACATTTCTATTGCACATAATTGGAAGTTTCCCTATGATATTTCCTTTCCTCTAACTAAAGGTAAAGCCTCTAGAGATGATGTTGTTTGGAAGGCTCCCCCGATTGGATGGGTGAAAGTTAATTTTGATGGAGCCGCTAAAGGTAACCCGAGATCTACTAGTTGTGGGGGAGTTTTAAGAAATTCCAATGGTAGGTTTGTTTCTGTTGTGGCACTCCCTTTGGAAACCCAGACAAACTACTTCGCGGAAGCGGCTGTAGCTTATCATGTCTTGAAGATGACTTAATCCAAAGGATACAAAAAGGTGTGGCTTGAGGGTGACTCTTTAAATATAATTAACAACTTGAAGAAGTCTTTTGTCCCTTCATGGAGTGTTGAATACCTTATCATGGATGCTATTGAAATCTTAAATTCCTTCAATGAAGTTTATATCTCTTATATTCTTAGCGAAGCGAATGGCCTAGCTGATGTTTTTGCTAATGTTGGTGTTAGTTGTTCTAGGGAGTGGGATGTGGACGACCTCCTCCCCATTGAGGCTATTGCTTATTTAAATCATGATTACCAAAATTGCTAATTCAGATGGTGGCCTCATTATGTTCTGGGCTCACATGATTATCACATCGCAGTTAATTGTTTGGAGTGAAGGTGAGTTGGATCTTGATCGTGCCGATGGTACCTTGAGTATTCTCCATATGGGACGGCGCCCTAGGATCATTTTTTCTCTCTTCCATAATGTCATTGCCACACGGGTTGTGGGAATTTTTGGCCTTCCTTCTCGAGGATTCTCTTAATTGTTTGCAAATTTCTCAAGCACCTAAGTTCTGCTCAGTTCATGACCATGGGAGGTGATAGAAATAGAGTGGAGCGCTTCCTCTGTGATACTGTAAAAAACAAGGAGGTGTGGTGAAGATTGCATAAAGGTGGGCTTACACCATGTTGATGTAGTAGTGGCGAGAGATCTCTTTCTCCCTTAAATTTGAAAAATAAATAAGTGAACCAAAGAGGCCGACACAAGAGAAATGACGTCTCTTTTCATATAATAATTTATATTTTATATTTCATGGAAGCTAACTTAAAAGACACCACCTTATGTAAAGACATCTATCTTTGTAAGAGGTCAACCATCACTTCAAATGTGTATATATTCAAGAAGTCTCCCTCCTCTTTGGCATCGAATCATATTGAAGACAAGTTCGCATAATTCTAGGCAGAGTTCGCTTGCATTCAGCAAATCGATATATTGCTTCAAGGAGAAAAACTTTGTGAAAGAGTCATTATTAATTGTAAATTCGTACCTAGAGAGGTGCTATCATAATCAGCCTAGAGGTTGGCTAAATTTGTAAGGCAATTGTTGCTCTCTTATCAATATATAAGTGATATATTTTTGCTGGGTTTTTCTCCCTTGAGAAGGAGGGTTTTCCCAAGGTATTTTGTTGTGTTTTGTGTTCAGTGTTTTTGTGTTTCTACTTATTTTAAATCTTATCTTAAAACAACAACATGGTATCAGAGCGAGTTCAGAAATCTAATTAGATTCAATACAAAATTATGTGAAGTCTCTGGAAGGAGACGAAATTGTTTATTTTGGTGTTGCTATGAATTGAAAGTTTATACCATTTCAAATCTCAGTAGTCAGCTTTTGGGAAAGTCATTATGTGGCGCCACTTCATGATAGGAGGATTGAGAGAAATTGTCGTGTCTGTATGCAAGATTGTGTTTGAATATCTGGAAGAGTCGGGTTTGCCTGATATACAAGTCATTGTAAGGCGTCTTGCTAGGATTCATGCTGCATCAAAAGTTTCATTAAGAGGACATGTTTCTATAAGCTGAATAACAATTCCAGTTTTGGTAATGCATAGAAGACATTCAAATGTTTGTCGAATCAATTCTCAAGTCGAGTGTGACAGAATTTGAAGAATCAACAAGTCTATGGAAGACGTGAATTTCTATTGAATGAAAATAGCTGAAAAATCTCAAGAGGAGTATCAAGTGAATCGAGGAAGTTTAAATGACACCTTCAGTATCAAACTCTATCCTTTGAGCATTATTTATCTTCATTTTGGCATCAAGACAATTTTGGGAGTTCCAAAGATTGTTGCAGGGTGTTTAACGTAACTCTTCATCTTCAAAGGAAGAGATTCAATGTTTCATTAATTCTTTATCAATATCTTGGAAAATTGTAACGTATGAAGAGATTGTCGCCCAGCTAGAGTTGTGTCATTTACAATTCTGGAAGAGACGATGCAAGTGACTGTTGTTTCATCCAAGAAGGAAGGTTATATCAGAAAGTTGGATGCTGTGTATTTTTGTGGAAAATTAAATCCTTTTTCTAGTGTGATAGCACTACATTCCATCTACAGGAGATATTGTGGGAGTTTGTGTTTATCGAGAGTAGTTTGTGTTTATTTAGTACTGCCACCAGTCAAAATTCTGGGAGCATTTGAAGATATTCAATAGTCTTTGGAAAGTCATTTTCATCTTCAAAGCACTTGGAGTCATGGAGTCCAACCTTTGATGGGAGCATTTAGAATTGATGTATCTGGGTGTATCTGAAGCAGACCTGAATCTTTAAGTGCAAAGATTAGGAAAAGAGCAATTGGTGGATTATGAATCGATAAAGAGATAAGTATTCCATACCCTTGAATAATGTTCATGAATTTCTTATGTATTTATTAATTCATGAAATAACATTGGAATAGTGAATCATGTAGATTTCTAGCATTGGTATTTTTCTCCAGGATAGTTTGATTATATGAACTATTAGTAATCTCTCTCTAAAATGCTTCTAGGATGGATCAAGGAGTGAGAGGGTGATGAGAGATTGCATAGAGAGGAAAAGCTTGAGGCATCCTGTGAGGAAATCATGCTAACTAGAGAAATGATCAAGCATGGAGTCATAGCTTTCAGCCATGGGCAGGGAAAACTTTAGTGGCGAATCTTCGCCAATTGGCAAATTCTAGGAATCGACCAAGTCGAAATTGGCAAATTTTTCACACCCAACAGAGTGTCCAAATCGCCCAAATTTTATGAACTATAGGTCCAATGCATGTCCATTCACCAATGAGTTTTTTTATGAGGCATATTTAAGCAACAAATTTTCCATTGTCAAACTACGCGTTTCAATTAGACCGACTAATATTTTCGCCTAGAATCTTGAAAGCATTTAATAAAACACCTACATATTCGCCAATACTATTTAAAAAACATTGTATCAGGACCCATTTCGCCAATTAAAATTTACAAATAGTTACTTTTGAAGACCCATTTCACCAATTAAAATTTATAAATAGTTGCTCATGAGGACCTATTTCGCCAATAACATTAAAAAATAATTACATTTGAGGACACATTTCGCCTTGAAAATTACAACGTATCATTGTATAAGCACGCGGGATTCACCAAATTTTTAATATACCATTTAAAAATCCCACGGAATTCGTCAAATATGGAATCATGGATTGATATAAATACAATCGAAAGTGCCATTTATTCTTACACATTTTGTTCGGTTCTAAGGTTCTACTTCTCCATTCGGAAGTTAGTGAAAGCTGAAAACGTAGACTTAAAAGGTGAGTGATCATTTCTTCATAGTGTTATTAGTTATAATAATGAGTTTTCTTCATCTCTTTTCCATTCTTGCTTCAACAAAGTGAACCTTAGAAGTTAGAACCAAACTCTGAAGTTTCAAAGTTTTCGAAACCTCTGACCCATCGAGTAGAAAGATGACCAAGAAAGACTTGCAACTCAACAAAGTGAACCATCAACCAAGTCGAGGAATCACGAAGTTATGAAAATTTAGAACTCCGTGACAAGGTTATATAACTTTGAGGACTAGCAACTAAGTTTAGGAAAAGCCAAATTTTTTATATTGTATTCCATGGTATTGAATTTGATATGTGATTATGCACCATTTTTAAAGAACAACACTTATCACACTAGTTATAAATTACTATTGCATTGCCATTCACACAATCTTTGATAAATAACTGAAAGGAATATTATTAATCCATTCCTTGAACAAAAAAAAATACAATCAAAAGTGTCATTTATTTGGAAGTCAGCCAAAGCCGAAAACGTAGACTTAAAGGTGAGTGATCATTTCTTCATAGTGTTATTAGTTATAATAATAAGTTTTCTTTATCTCTTTTCCATTCTTGCTTCAGTCTTAAAGATGATATTGAGTAGGGAATGGGATCTATATTATTATTCTCTATCCTTAAACAAGAAGACAATTTTTTTCCAATTTTTATTCGAAGTGAGAGATGAATATGTCGAGCGAATCAGAGATCAATATGTCGAGCAACTCGAGCAGCAAGGGTAAGGCTCCTGCCGCTCCTTAGGGTGGTGAAGAGACTCTTGTCGCTTCTTAGACTCCTTCCGCTCCTCAGGTGGTAAGGCTCCTACCGCTCCTCAGGGTGGTGAAGAGACTGGGAGGCCATCAAAATGCAAAAAACTTAGATGTACGATATAGTCTTACTTTGGAATTGCCAAAGCTTCTAATCCATCAGGTCAAGATGGAGCTACATCTTCAACTCTTCCACAAAATATTGGTATCATTCCCAATACCTCACCACCACCAAAAGGTCGAGTTGAGATTGTCATTGATTTAAATCAAAATGTATCAAATCAGGATAGCAATACCGCAAAAGATGCTCCAAGTGATACCCTGGGCCCAGTTAGCCAGAATGAGATAATTGACTTGGATGAGGATGATGATGTTGGTAGAAAGAAAAGGAAAAATAAACCAAAAAGGGGGCGCGAGTGGGAAATGACAAGGATTTTTCATCTTGGTTGCTTGTCAAAATACCCATTCATGGTACCAGTGGGGATTGGCAATGCAAACGATATTGAAAAGGAAACATTGGCCAAATGTAATATTTGTAGTTGGAAATGTGGAAGAGCCAAGATGTTGCAGCTAAAGATTGACACTATAGAAAAGCATATCAGTAAATTTTATGAAAAACAAATCATAGACAAAATGGAAGAATCAGTCGTACGATGGAAATCAAAGGAAGAATGTCTTCATGTTAGGTATGTTGCGGATTATGAAGAGCATGAAAAAAGAATGTCAAACATTGCTGCATGTAAAGGTACACTTGAGGCTCAATTTGTAAAAGCAATGGAAGGAGAAAATCTGTCAAAAATTGTTCAAATGAGTGTTTTTTTCATATTTTGTCTAGAGGGCGTCCTATGACAGACTACCCAAAATATTCTAGTTTATTATCTTATTTGAATGTTCCTCACTATCCCTACTCACACTAGTTAGTAAATGCTAGATGGGATTGGGAAAACTATCTTGCTGCAGTGGAAAAAGAATATTTACAGGATAAAGTAAAAGAGTCAAATTTCATTGCATTATCTTTAGATGAAGTTACTACGGTAGACAATACTTCTTGGGTCTGTATGCATTTGTATACTTTACAACAACATGTTTTCCAAGCTCATCTTCTCTGTGTTCATAAAATGAAGAACAGTTTAACATCGCAAAATATATTTAAACTAGTCAAAAAATCTTTGAATGAAATTGCAGGTATGGATGAGTTGACAATTGCGAAAAAGTTGCTGTGGTAGAAGCTAATGGAGTTGCAGTGATGCAAGGTCAAAGGACCAGTGTTTGCACAAAGTTACAAACTACTTGTGCACCATACATGCTTGGCATTCACTGCATGGCCCACACAATGAATTTAGCATTCAAAATTGTTAGCAAGTTTCCTACAGTATCAAAAGTCAAAAATCTAGTCCATGAGATCCACGCATACTTTTGCAGAAAGTCCTAAACGTTTTAAAGAATTTCAAAATTTTGTTGAGGGAATAACACCAGGAAACAAGCTTCTCAAGGATGTCAATACCAGATGGATCTCCCTGCATGGACCAGCACAACGAGTTCTTTCAAAATATCAATCTTTGATTGGAGTGATGTACGAGCATCATAGCACAGTAGACAAAGCTCTTGACCTCTTACATAGGTTAAGCGATATAGAGACACTCTTGACTTAAACTAGTCTTCTCCCCATGTTGGATGTGATGAAAGAGCTTGTCAAGAAAGCCTAAGACAGAAATATGTATATTAATGAATATTCCAATCTACGTAAACATACATGCTTGGCCCTCAATCATCTATATCTAGATCTAACACAAGATGGCCCAAATTATTTCATGTGGCAGAAAATTACTGATTTGAATGATCCTGATAATTATTTACAGTTTAATGCAAGAGGGAACTTATGCATCTGTGTACGTGGATATGAGATACAAATGTACCAATGTAAGACAACCAGGCGCTCTAGCAGAGAAGTAGTTGTTAACAAGGAATATTTTCAAGGCATTGTTAAATCTGTTGGAGATAATTTGAAGGAAATTGCAAAATCTCTTTCCTCAAAGATTCATGAAATATTCCCTCGACATGAAATACTTGAAGCCATGAGTATTGTGTATCCTCAATTTTGGGCAAACTGAGATAACCCCACAATTTTCCATGCTCAAGTAAAAATCTTGATCGAACAATTTTTGAAAAATGTAACATACAATGAGCAGAAAATGGAAGGAATTTTAGATGAAGCTAAGCTTAGAAAACAATGTGGGATTTTTTTAATAGCTATGAAGGACCAGTATGAATCTATGGGCAAGGACAAGGCCTTTGAACTAGTATCAATAAAAAAGGTTTGGACAAACTTAGGTCAGAGTGAAATATTGTGTGGTTCGATATCAGAATATTTCAAACTTGTTGATTTATGTCAAACAATGATATTGGGGTCGGTGGAGGATGAGATATTTGTCAGTACATTGGGGTTTTTGAAATCAAAGTTAAGAAACAAACTAGACAAGAATTTTTAAAATTGCTTGAGGATGAAAGGAACTACGTATAATATCAAAAAAATTCCTTTTGAAAGGGCACTCGCAATCTGGAGGTCCACATGTGAAAGAAGAGGGACCGGGTTGTGCAACACTCCAATTCCAAAGCTGGTACTGGTGGCACTAGCAGTGGCAATGGGACTCAAACAGATGACATTGACAAAAATGACACAATGAATATTGAATTTGAGACACAAGCCAAAGAAAATGAAGAGCAGACTTGGAATCAAATTCAAGACAACGCTTTTACTTTATTTGATGATGAACGTCAGTTTGAGGACCCCGAGTCCATTTGGGAAATGGAAGAGAATTAGAAGCTTTTAGGTATTTATATTACACTTCATGGATCCCAAGATCATATTCCATTGTTTCATACTGTAGTTGATGATATTTTATATTGTATTCAATGAAATTGTGAATCATTGCACTTCATGATATTTTATTTTATATTGCACTTAATGAATCATATTCCAAAGTCAAACTATAGTTGATGATATTTTATGTTGCATTCCATGAAATTGTGATATTTTATATTTTATATTGTATTTTGTATTTTACATTATTCTATACATAACATTCAATGAGGTGTCAGATGACAGCGCCTTTGAAAGGTTAATCAAGATAAGTCCATAATGTCATGTGGTCGCTGAAACTTGGAACCTTAGAACCAAAGTTTGAAGTTTCGAAGTTTTCCAAACCTCTGATCCATAAACTAGAAACATGACCAAAAAAGACTTGCAACTCAACAAAGTGAACCATCAACCATGTCGAGAAATTGAGGAGTTATGAAAATTTAGAGCTCTGCGACAAGGTTATAAAACTCTAAGGGCTAGTGACTAAGGTTAGGAAAAGCACCAAAACCACAACTTTGAGTGATAGTAACCACAACAATGAAACTAACCAAAAATCCATCATTCCAATTCCAATAATAGATAATCCACGACATGAATTCATATAAATGTTTAGTGGATATGCTAAGTAGTCATAGAGATTGAGTATTGATGTGTGAATTGTAATGCAATTTCACTAAGATTATGGATGCTTGGAATTAAAATCACCTTATAGTTCATATTTAAATTGTGTTAAAAGTAAAACTTGAGCATGTGCTCAACGATTCATCACTCAACTCAATGCTTATTAGATTAATAACATATTAACAATAGTATTAGTAGCATATACAACAATGAACATAATAGCAAGTGTATATGGAAGTTGAAACCACTACCAGACTTTTTCTTCAAATAATATAATCAATAATATAGATAATTGTACATCAACACATTACTGAAGTATAAATTTGAGCTTTTAAATTGATTATCATTGTATCACATGAAGGAATACATAGAGGCATTGGCAATGAAAAATCTTGCTCAAAGACAACTCTGCACAAAGTTGAGTTCGAACTTGGAAACTCATATTATCAAAAATTAAATCACTGCATCACCTTTTCTAGCAACTTCCACTCTTCAGGTGTTGGAATTGTCATTTGTTCTAACTGATGTTGTTTGACTTGAATATTTGTTAACAATTCATGATTCAAATTGGAACATGTCTTGGATTCTTCAGGCATTTTTTCATTCAGGGTTAGCAATGGTTTGATGGAATCCAAATAGGCCACCAAATCTGGGTTCTGAGGAAACTAGTACAAATCAATCTTCCTTGCATCCTCCATCTTCTTTCTGAAATCATTCCATCCAACGAATCACTCATTTGTGTCAAAAGCCTCTCGTAAACCAAGCTCTATGAAGTTCCTTAACTTTTCATCCACCTTCTTCATCTTTTCTACTAAAATGCAAATATTTCTTCATTTCACACCATTCTCAAACACTTTTCAACATGGCGACAACGCTATTGATGTAGCAAGCCGATTAGTAATCCATTTTGATTTAAAAACATTGTCACTGGCTTTGTAGACTATTTGTTGAATTTATTTTGCAGATTTCTCTAATGCCAGCACATTTTTGTTGTCCACCAAATATTTGTTGAGCTTCTTATGATGTTGTCCGATAGCATCAATCAATTGAAACCCAATACACAAATGATCAATCCTCGCGATTATTTCCATCCCGCATCTTTTGTTTCCATATGCCTCTATTTTTTCTACAAATGAAATATAACTTTATTTTGACAAGACTTTAATTTCATTTTTGCTTCCTCCAATCTTTCATTTCTTTCCATTTTTGTTCCCACTATGCATTTCCATTTGCAATGCTTAGTCTTAATTTTCAAAAGCGGATTTTTCCTCATCATATTTCTGTTGCCTCATCTAGCCTTTTGTTTCCAATTCATTCACACTACGCCTCATTCTCATTATCCTCTTTGCTTGTTAATGAGGCGATTTTTTTTAATTCTTTTTCAATTCATTGCTCTTATTAGTCTGCTTTCCTTGCTTTCTCATTTGCTAGGTCTTCCGGGTAACTTCAACACTTGCTTTTCACATGCACCTTCTTTGATACATTACTACTCTTGTGTATCAGTCTCGTAAAAATCCATCAGTTGTCACTGGGTAATACCATGGTTGTTGCAGGCTCTGAAGTTAGAGAAAATGCACTCTCCATTAGTTGCTTCTTTTCTTTTTTTTATTCAATTCTAATTTCTTTTTAAGCTCTTCAATGCAATCAAAACCCGGGGATGCAGGAACAATGTAATGCTTGAATTGAGAAGGAATAGGAGTACTTTTAGTTGCTAATGATGTCGCAGCCAGACTAACTGACATTGGGGGAGTGCCTGGAAATAACTCCTTTGTGGTGGATCCACTGGTAGTGTGACTTGGAGTTGGACCTTTCAAAATCCTTTGCCTCTTCTGTATGTCTCGATCACCTGGTGTTTTTGTGGTATATTGTGTTGTTGTCCTCTTGTGTGTAATTTGTTGTTGTAGCACATGTTGACCACTACTAGTACTACTACCCATACCATCACCACCAGAGGCAATGCTAGTTGCACTAAGCCCTCCACCATGGGCATGTCCTAGTTGTGATTGTGTCTGACCATGAGGACGAGGATTTGAAGCTCTAACAAATTGAATTGTTTTGGCTCTACTTGTTTGCCCTTGGTCTACTTTATCAGCTCCAAGGCCATATTTATCAACTAGTTTTCTATGTTGTGCATCTATTACTTTAGGAATTCCTTGTCCTTGGGACCCCAAATCACCACCTTCATAACCCATTTTTTCAGCTATGGCTCCTCCTGTAGTAAATGCTTCTTTTGTGGCCTCACTTAAACCAAGTTTGAAATTGACATGACTTTCTTCTTGCCTCATCATCACTTTCTTCATCTTCTTGTTATGCTCTATATTTCATAATTTTCTAAACTCAAGACCTTCTTCATTATCTCCATACTCTACAAGAGCTCTTGGATCACCTAGGTCCTTCCTCATAGACCAAAAGGCAGTAATTTTTTATCGTGGCCAATTTTTTTCTATAACTTCCTTCTCTAGAGAATCAGGCATTTTCACTCTACTAGATAGTTTATGACTTTTTTCATAAAAATTATTGTACCTCCTAATTGTCTTTTGATGCAATGTCATAATTTCTACTAACAATTGTTCAAAAGAAATACCATTCTCAGCAACACTTTTCTCCATTGCTACTTTGACCTCATACCAAGAATCCTTGTTTCTCAAGTTTTCAAGCAAGGGTTTACTTTGATGTTGAACTCTACATCCAACATTCTTATTGAGCACAATCATTGATTTAATCGTGTCACATGGATCATACTGCAAGTGACAGATAGCATCAAAATCAAAAAAATCAAAAGATCATGTGCCACACTAAATGCTTTTCTCTGAATGTCATCCCTCCACATGAAAAAGGTAAAGAAGGAAATAAGGTCTTCTTCCTCGACCACTCAAAGCGGCGTCTTTTCATCGTGGGTATCTGCATCTCCTCACATATTCCAAAGAAAAACCATTTCTGACACATGTATTGGAAGTTTGTATGGTTGTACTTTCGATCCATAAAATCTTAGAACAGTATATTCTTCCATTAAGTACCAATCAGCCAATTATATTTCTTTTCCTAGTTGAATGCAGTTTCTACATGACATAGGCAATCTAGGCATTGGAGTATTTGTAATTGATTGATGCAATGGAGCCAAAAAGTAGTCTACAAAATGACTATAGTTCCTTTGTGAATCATGCAACCTTATAACAGGGGTCCATTCATATACTAGAGCCATTTTCTTTTGCTCAGGATTACTATTACCATAGGGTTGAATTTGAAGCTTGTTGGTCTGAAACATTCCTCTAAATTTCAATAGAAAAAGATAGCACAAGTAGGTTGTGAACCTAAATGTCTTAGTGGAACCTCCTTTAATCATTAAAAATTGTTTATGCATGGATTCTACAATGTGCTCAATAAATTTATATTTGGCATGTGGAACACCATAATGGATATTATACACCATTTCAAGGAGGCATGCACCCACTTCCAAATTGCTATCCAGTCCGAGGAAAAATGCTAGCATGGAAATAGTATCCTGAACCCATGGTTTAAAAATATCCAAATCATAAGGAGGCTTATGATAACCTTTCAATTTGTTTCTATCTTGAACTATTCTATTTAAGAAAGAATTTTTCTCCATTTCATCCACTGCTTCATAATCACTAGCAAGCTTTTCTAGGTCAATGTGGACATTTCCAAATTCTTTGGTTGTAAACCCCAAGCCCAATACTTTTCCAAGTTCTTATGCATTAATGGATAACAATTCTTCTTTGCTATCTTTATTAACAATTTCTCTTTTGTTATCATCATAATTTAGGGCATAGACCATGATAAATATTGGGCAAGGGAAAACCTCATGTAACATCATGCGCCCTAATCCATTTACCCACGGTGCACTGATACTATTAACTTGAAATTGCATTTTCTTTGCAGCCTTATTCTTAGATGAAAATCTAAGCTCTAAGTTATGCCTACTATAGGTTTCAAGATCATAAATATCATGGTATTCATCAGTGAAACCTGGGGTTTTAAGCAATTTTGCATAAAGTATTTTTTTATCTGACATTGCTCTAGTGGTATTGGTGGTAGACATGCTGATACAATCAACAATATGAAATTTGTGAATTCCCTATTAGTCCTTTTTTTTTTTTAATTCTTAAGCCTCTTAACCCTAAACCTAAACTTCAAAGTTTGACAAAATAAGATTTTAAGAAATGTCAAGCGATGAAACATAGCCACAGGAATTCTTTAACTTACCTGGATTTTGAATTTTGATTCTTGAAGTTGAAACTATGTTGAAGCTTGAAACTGGGTTACTGGAATGGCTTTGTTGGAAGTGGAACTATGGAACCCAGAACAGGGTGGTACACTGTAATGAGCAAACTAAATGACACCGAAACGTCTACTCGTTACTTATAGACTACATAGTACACAATTAGGTAGTACAATGTACATGGCTGACAACATTTAAAACAAGCCATTAAAAATAATGATTTACTCCTGCATTGATAGAAAATTCTAAACTGTTGATCTCTATTAATCTAACGGTTATAGGGTGATTCTGGAAGTTTAAGTTCGCAAGTGTAGCGCTCTGTGCATTTCATTCCAAAATGCAACTACAACCATACATCAAATGTTCATCAAACGATTGAGTAATTTATGATATAAATAATAAACATAAAACATGTGTTTTAAATTTTCTTTAAAACATGTGTTTTAAATTTTCTTTAAAGTTTAATGTGCTAGGAATGACATCAAGGCCAAGGGGGCAGAAACTTAACATTTCAAAGGCCTTAATAAAATGAATTACAATGTCACATTAATAGCACATTGCACAATCATTAATAGCACTTAACTTGCAAAGGACTTAATAAAATGAATTACAATGTCACATTAATAGCACAACCATTTATTTTATTACAACTGAATTACAATGTCACATTATTACATAGTACAAATACAAATGTAAGCACAAGTGCCAAGCTTCTGCTAGACCGTTGGTGAAAAGTTTAAAACGTAAATGTGATACATGTATCTATGTCACTCTGAAAATAAATAGAACTTTTCGAGTCAACCATGAGCTCTAAAAATAAACACATGGGACTTGTCGGGTCAGCCACGAGCTCAAAAAATAAATGCATGGGGAAAGGGGGCCCAATCAAACTGGGGAAATGGGAGCTATGAAGATACAAAATGTACTTAGCCCCTTTCAGAACCAAACTTATGCAGAAGATGAGCACTAAAAATAAATGCATGGGACTTGCCTGGTAGGCCATGGTGTCTTAAAATAAATACAAGAGACTCTCCTAGCCAACCATGTAGGTGATAAGGGGTAGTAAAACTGCTCCCATGCAGAAGATGAGCATTGAAAATAAATGAATGGGAATTGCCTAGGAAACCATGCAGACGATGAGGGGTAGTAAAAATGCTCCCATCTTCTACTTGCAACTTCCATGCATTGGGATAATACTTATCTCCATTAGAGCTCCTCATCCTGGTTCAAAACCTGTCTGAGAATTCAGGTGAACCAAATCAACTTCTTTCCAATTCCACCCATTATGAACTTGAAGGAAATTGGTCTTTTACTTTGTAACTACATAACTGGAGGCAGGAGAATTTAAAGCATCCCCAATAATACCGCATCATCTTCTTCCTAAAACCTTATTAAGTTATTAACCCTACAGAATGAAAACCCTTATGGCAATTCAATGAATGATTTTAGTTGTGCTCACTATCCTTATTTATGGGCCAAAAGTGTCGCCAAAAGTGCCACTACCAGCCTGGTCCCTTGTACACCTCACATGTGTCATGTGTGAGGTTGTGTATAGTTGCATGTATAGTAACATAGTTACTACTGATTAGTAATAATTATGATTCACGCAAACCAAAAATCCAACTTAATCGGTACCTCAAGCTGGCTACATGCAAAGTTGCAAATTGTAGTTCAAGCTGACAAGCTGACAATTGTCAAAATCGGTAGTGCCACGCAAGCTATCGATTGTCAAAATCACTAGATTATTGACATCATCATCTACGATTATATAGTACATCATGCAGTTTTCAATATAAAGCTATCCAATCAATCACTCTAGCTATTCATATGGTATTAATCCACGCCGTCGACTAGTACCACAGCCAAATTGAGAATTTCAATAGAATAAATGAAAGGTAGAGTACTTCGATGCATTGAAAAGAGAGAATTAAATGTCTCATTTTACCTTAATGATTATCAATGTCCTAATAAGTCACAATAAATTTCGCTCACTTATGATTGGAACTATATGTTTATTTCTAAAACCAATAATTAATAAAATCTCAACCATTGATTTCTGAAAATCTAACGGCTCTAGTGTTATTCCGGAGGTTTCAGTTCACAATTCTAGTGCTTCAAGTATTTACTTCCGAAATGCATCTATAGCCGTCCATCAAAAATTCATCGAACGGTCCCTCTTTTAAAACAAACTTTATGCATGTGCATAATTTAAAATGGGGACATCGCTAGGTTGACAAGACTCGACCCTCAAGATTAAAGAGTTAAGATTTAAGGCTTTTTCATAAAATATTTTGGTCTAACTTAGGCAATATTAAACGGTAAACAAAAGCAGGATGATCGACAGACCTAAATAATTAATAAAATCTCAACCATTGATTTCTAAAAAATCTAACGGTTCTAGTGTAATTCTGGAGGTTTCAATTTGCAAATCTAGTGCTTGAAAGATATACTTCTGGAATGCAACTACAACCGTCCATCGAAAATTCATCGAACGGTCATGGTCCATAATGTCGCATGGTCGCTGAAACTTGGAACCTTAGAACCAAAGTCTGAAGTTTCTAAGTTTTCAAAACTTTCGACCCACTGACTACAAAGATGACCAAGAAAGACTTGTAACTAAGGTTAGGAAAATTTGCACTGACACTTCCCCACTGCACTGTTTTATTAGTTTCATATTATGTTTAATTTGCCAATGTTTTTTTCTTAATCATTTGAAAATAGGTTTAATTCACCAATCAATTTTATTTTTTAGTTTGAAAAAAAGTTTTAATCGCCAACAAAATTTTTTTTTTGGTTTGAAATAGGTTTAATTCGCCAATCGAAATATTTTATTGGTTTGAAAATAGATTTTAATCGCCAATGGAAAAAATTTAGTGGTTTTAAAAAATTTGCATTTTGCCAGGATTTTCCACAGACTTCTAGCGATTAGAAAAGATTCGCCAATGGACTTTTTTTCCAAAAAACAAAAAAATTTGCCACTAAAATTAATATTTTTATCAGGAAGTATACAAGATTCGAGGGAGGTTTCTTAAAGTTTTCCCTAGCCATGGGATTGAGTTGGTGGTTGGAGACAGATTTTCATTACAATCAATTTCTTCGAAGAGGAGGAATTAACATTAAGAGGGAGTCTAATAGACCGACCGAGGCAACCTTGGACGAGGAGGTCAGGAGGTTGATGTAAGAACTTGGAGCTTCATAGGAGTCACATCATCATGAAGATCTGTTGTAATGTATATTTCTCTGTGATGGAGAAGTATGAGGTGAAAGCCCTTGTTAGTGTATATTTCTATGTGATGAAGAAGTATGAGGTGAAAGCCCTTGTTAGTGTATATTTCTCTGTGACAGAGAAGTATGAGGTGAAAGCCCTTGTTAGTGTATATTTCTCTATGACAGAGAAGTATGAGGTGAAAATCCTTGTTAGTGTATATTTCTCTGTGACAGAGAAGTATGAGGTGAAAGCCCTTGTTAATGCATTTTTCTCTGAGATAGGGAAATTTGAGGTGAAAGCCCTTGTCCATCTCTGAGATAGAGATGTGGTTCTTTCCACCCTCTGGGAGTAGCCATGGTGGATGTCATGTTGAGAGACTCCATGACAACATCACGTTGAGAGACTTTGTGATGAACCCTTTGTACTTGTGCTTTTCTACACATGGGAGTAGCCATGGTGAAAATCATGTTGAGAGACTCCATGATGACATGACGTTGAGAGACTATGTGATGGGCACTTGTACATGTGTTTCCTTCCACACATGGGAGTAGCCATGGTGGATGCCATGTTGAGGACTCCATGACATATCACGTTGAGTGACTATGATGAAATATTTTCCACAAATGGGTGTAGCCATTGTGGGTGTCATGTTGAGAGACTCCATGACATGGATATCTGGAAAGATATCTCCCTAGCTAAGAGGGAGTGTTGATGTAGTAGCGGCGGGAGATCTCTTTCTCCCTTAAATTTGAAAAATAAATAAGTGGACCAAAGAGCCTGACATAAGAGAAGTGACGTCTCTTTACAAATAATAATTTATATTTTATATTTCATGGAAGTCGACTTAAAAGACACCACCTTGTGTAAAGACATCTATCTTTGTAAGAGGTCGACCATCACTTTAAATGTGTATATATTCAAGAAGTCTCCCTCCTCTTTGGCATTGAATCATATTGAAGACAAGTTCACATAATTCTGGGAAGAGTTTGCTTGCATTCAACAGATCGATATACTACTTCAAGGAGAATGACTTTGTGAAAGAGTCATTATTAATTGTAAATTCACACCTAGAGAGGTGCTATCATAATTGGCCTAGAGGTTGGATAAATTTGTAAAGCAATTTTTTCTCTCTTATCAATATATAAGTGATATATTTTTGTTGGGTTTTTCTCCCTTGAGAAGGAGGGTTTTCCCAGGGTATTTTGTTGTGTTTTGTGTTCAGTGTTTATGTGTTTCTACTTATTTTAAATTTGATCTTAAAACAACAACACGTCATATTTGGAGAGGTTGCATGGAAACAACCCGCAGGCCACAGTCTTGTTTGTCAAAGGTTGGAATAACATGATTTTGAAACTAGATGGTGTTGAATTTGATGTTAATGAGGAATTCATTACAAATATCACTGGTCTCTCAACGGAGGGAAAGAAGGTTTATAGAGATAAGAAGGAATCTAAGGTAGCTATGCAAATTTTCTTCAAAGGGGATGATGAACAAAAGCTTAAGCAAGCCAAGAGTGGTAGGTACCAACACAGTTCCATCAAAGACCTTTGGGGTGATTTTGTTGAGGAATTGATGAGGTACATTACTTTAGAAGGTCAATTTTCTACTATTAATGCTTATCATTTTGTTCTCTTGAATCATTTTCGCCATAAGAAGAAAATATCCTTTCCATTTTATCTTCTGGCTTCTCTGGAGTATGGTTTGAAGGATCATAAAAAGAACCCTAAGAATCTTGTGTTTCATGTTGGTCTTATTTTGTTAATTTTGGATTATGCAAAATCCTTTGCGGTCCCTAAGCCACCTACTATTACTCCGAAGGGTAAGCAACAAAAGAGCTAGGGAGTTTGAAAGGGAAAAAAGAAGGAGGTTCTAGAGGAGGATGAGATTTTTTTTTGGATTCTCAGGCCTCTATGGAAGTTATTTCACAACCTCCTGTGAAGAGAAAACCTGGCAAAGGGGTTTCAGCTCCCAACCCGAAGAATTATGAGACCTCTAGTGAGGAAGAGGGTGGTGAAAAACCTAGTAAAACTAGGCCTACCGCTCCTACTATTTTGAAGGAGAGGATTAAAATTGTTGAAGATGTGTCTTTGCCATCCCCTAGTTTGGGGACCAAGAGGAAGAAGGTTCTGAAGAAGGGCAGCAAAAGGAAATTAGATATTAGGTCCATTAGCCCAGTGCAAGAAGTGCAAGTTGCTTCTCCTCTGAAGTTGGTTGACCTGGGCAGGAGGCTTTGGGTTCTCTTGGTATGGACTTGGAGATGCAGAATAGAAGGAGGTTGGTGGATGAGGAAATTGTTAGCTCTCTTTGCAAGATTCAAATGTTGATGGATGGGGGTAAAGGTAAGGAGGTTTTTGCGAGCTAGGATAAAGTTAGTTCTTCCCAAGAGAGTGATGTTGAGGAAAAGGGTGTTTTTAACTTTGATCGGGAGGATTTTCCCAATGTTCTGGGTATGTCTAAGGAGGGCTCCATTTCCTTGTTTAATATGTTTAAATGGGTTTTCATGAGCTCAACATGACTAATGTAAGGGTCCAGGGTGTTGTGAGAAAAGTGGGAGAATCATTGGTTCAGACTCAAGTTGATGAGTTGTATGATTCTTTGAAGATTGTTGTTGAGGAGATGTTGAAGATGAAGCAGACGTTTGAACAAAGAATTTTGACCCTAGAGGAACAAATGGAAATGATTATTATGAAATTGGATAAGGTCAGGGATGGGACTAAATTTTGGCTGAACTAACTTGAATGATCAGACTAAATTGATAGTCCATTATAATAATATTTTAGGCAAATCATTTTAGTCATTTTAAAGAGTTGAAGGCGCACAGTGAGAGCGACGTTTGGATATCAGATATCTAATTTCGAAGGTAAGTTTTTGGTTTTTTTGTTTTAATCGATTTTCCTATTAGATTTGTATAATTTTAAGTAGTTTTTAATGGATTTTTATAAAAGTAGGGCTTTTATTGATTTTTATTAAAAACTAGAGTTTACAATGGATTTTTATTAAAAATTAATGTTTTTTATGGATTTTGATTAAAAACTAGTGTTGTTTATGTTTTTTTATTAAAAACTAGAGTTTGTTATGGAATTTTGTTAAAAAGTAGGGGTTTTTTTGGATTTTTTATTAAAAACTAGGGTTTTTTTACAATAATTTATTTTATATTATGTAATTTCAATTAAATTAATTAGTTTTTAACTTTAATCAGGTATTATGGTTGAGAATGAAAATGCACAAATTCCAAACGATCCACCACCTCCACACCCATCAATTGAAGACTTAATTGGTGAAAAATTAGAGAAATTGAGGGGAATTTGTGATGTTAATAAGACAATCCCTCGATTATCCTAGATGACAAACACATTGAAGGAAATAATTAAAAATATAGAAACCCTCTCCACCCAACATAATTCCTTTCTTTCGTGGCAAGAAAGCATGAGGGAATATTACTCCTATGGATTGTCTTACGATGATGTGAAAGATCTCCAAATAACAAAATCCCAAATAGCCTCTTTATTTGTTAACCCTCACACTAGTTTGCCAGTTAATGTTAATAAACCAAAACTTTCTATAAAATGGTGCACGAATAAGGACATAGTAGATAATTTTTGGGATTGTTGGTGTATGGTTTTTTATAAACCACCCAACAACAATAGTGATATACCATTTTACTTTATTAAAAAATTATACGCTGAATTTGTGTTAGGGCATCATGTCAATTACTTTGACATTAAACCGTTCCAAGGCGTTGGTGGAGGTATGCCCCATGATAGACCAAGGGAAGTTTGAGTAGTCAAGCGCCCATATGTTCCCCCTCCTCCCCTTCCCCCGCCACCTCTAGTACATCATCTAGATATTATCGAGGATGCAGCCACACAGACTATTCAGGCTATTCACTCTTTGAGTGGTCTTTTAGTTTCACATACTTCTACAGTAGCTTAGCCACATTCTGGTGATGTTGGCGATGGATCCAGTGCTACTGCATCATCCTCCTCAGTTCCACATATTTGTGTGCCACATACTTGCACTATGTGCCACTAGATATGCTTGGGTCCTCTTGCACAACTCGCATCCCTTGGACACTTCTAATTATGGCATCCAGGATGTGGACATTATAGGATATCAGACGTAGGGGAGTGGAGTGCACCCTACAGATTCCTCTCCTACTAGAGAGGGGGATGTTGGAATAGTTACACAGGTAAGATTTAAGTTGTAAATTCATAACTTGCATTTTTTTTAAATGAATATTAATAAGAGATAGTATCAAGTACTAATATTTATTTACATGGTCTATTTAATAGTTGATGTTTGAGGAGGAGCTTGCACAGGTGACTGATAGCACCCTTAGGGCCATTTCTTTTGGCCTCGACACACACACAGTATATATTTTCACACTCACTCGTTTACATTTTTTTATTATATATACTTTTCTTGTCGTTTGAATTTTCATTAATGAAGTGTATATATTAACTTATATGTTTATCTTATTTTTTCTCTTGTGGAACACCTAGTGTGTGAGTGCGAGCATTATCCAAACTATGGAGCCTGTGTTAGATAAGAGGAGAAGGTAATTGATCAAATTCGATTGAATTAATATTTTTAAGATATTTTTATTGATTATTCATGCATAATCGACATAGATTGGTAGTTTCATATGTACTTGTCATTTTTATATACAAGCGTTATGAGCTATCACATTTTTGACAAGTGTCAACTGCCTGAAGGAGTAGGTATTGGAACACCTCAAGGAGTAGTTGTTGAAACACCTCAAGAAGGAGTGTTGAAACACCTAAAAAGGAGATAAAGAAAAAGATCAGCCTAAAGAGGTATGTATTTTTTTATTTTGTGTTTGGTAAATATGTTCCTATTACCGACAATTGTATGCTAACTTGGATCAATTTTATGTTTTTGTTCACATATATATAGATTGACATTTCAAAAGTTGGTTTGGTTGGTTCTTTGAAAGGGGCATATTCTAGGACTCCTAACCCTTTGAACAGATGTATATTTTAGGTAATCAAGATTTCAATTTTAGAGTTCAATTATAATTCAATGTATATTGATTTTGATGTTAATTATTCGATTTTAAATTATATAGTATAACTAATGTCAATTGTGGTTTGAATTTTTCTTTTGCAGCTACCTTCAAAGCCAAAGAGTGCTTCAAAGAGGCTCCATTTTGAT
The DNA here is from genome assembly GCA_007258455.2 of Sequoia sempervirens. Taxonomy (NCBI): domain Eukaryota; kingdom Viridiplantae; phylum Streptophyta; class Pinopsida; order Cupressales; family Cupressaceae; genus Sequoia; species Sequoia sempervirens. The sequence goes on along the minus strand of VDFB02024729.1, from coordinate 289,806 downwards.
GATCCACCAGTAGTTTAGGATGAGATAGACATTTTGGCATGTAAATTTTGAATAGATACCGAAATGGCATATGCCACATTTTGTAAGACTTTGTTTGAGTTGGCATTGATTCCATTTTTGTATATGGACATACACTTGATTATTGGATAATTTGATATATAGAAGTTGACAATCGAAATTTAATTTGTTCCTCATGTGCATGATTAAACTCTTTGAAAATTTAATCAAGTGACCAATGGCTAAATATCAATGTACAATAGCATAAAAAAGAATGGTGATATTATGTAGTTTATATTCATATCACTGATTACATTGCATTGCACATCTTTCAAACTCAAAGTATTGCTTCACATTGCATAAATAACAACTAGATGCTGATAGATGAAAAAAATTCAATTACAATATAGTTTTTACAAAGTCAACCTAAGCAGTTATGCAATTACTTCACATTGCATAACTAATAACTAGGAGCAACTCTCAATTTCATTTTCTTGCCATGGAATTCTATGAGACCACATTTCTTTGAGGCATTTTTTCAAACAGTTCACTGCCTTGTCTATGCTACCACATTTTTCATACATGTCTACCAAAGCTTTTTATCAACCAATTCACTGGCTTGTTTCTATGCCTAAAAGCCTAAAACAAGTGCTTTCAAACAAGCTATGGATTGATGCAAAGTGGGGGTGGAAACCATTCAATCTGCCAAACCAATGAGTATCAATCAATGGATTCTTCAACCCAAGTTTCCAAGACACCACACAAACAAATTAGTGAATCAAACACCCTTTTCAAAGTTACACAACATATGTGAAAACTACCCTTGACTCCTTTGGACCAAATTTGAGAGCCAATAGCATACCCCTGTCCTAGGCTAGTGAATTAGCCCTCTTTTACAAAGTGAGTGCCCTTTAAACACTTGATCTTCACAAGAACGCCCAAAACAGTCTTGATTTGTGTCATAAAACAATAAATTCTAAGATTATTTTGCACCTACATGTCCTTTAGCGGGTTATCCCATGAAACCCTTCGTTTACCATGAAAATGCATAGGGTTTATTGAAAGTACCACTTGCACAACTCCCCTGACCATGCCACCAACTTCAAAACCTCTATTATGACCCCAATATTCTTAAACGTTAAAGATATTTCCCCACTCTTATTGATTTTAACAAACCCTAGGCTATAAGCTCCATTTTCATGCAATTTAAGCAATGATTTGCTTAGGACAACAACTCCAAGACTCACAAATCATTTCACATGCCTTAAATGGAATTGCACACATTAAAATAATATTGTACATAGCCTCTCCACCAAGACACATGAAAGGTTCGGTAGGTGGAGGGCTTCAATAATTCATAATTTACTCAAAATGCAAAATCTAGGTTCACTACCCGCCTTCAGAAAACTTGGCACAAAACTCACAAAAAATGAAAAGAAAGCACTCAAACCAACTTTAAAGGGGTCTCACATCTGCTTCCCCCTCATTACACATGCTATTCAGCCATTTACTTGTTGTGTAGGGGTCGAACAATGGAGAAAACACAAAAAAAATCTATAGAAACCACAATTTTTGCAAGATAACTCAATATGATCTTATTGATTCTTCACAAAATTACATTCATCAATCCCAAAAATGATTTCCTCAACCTTTTTTAAGACTCTCCCCCACACAAAACAACTGAAAACTCCCAATAAATGACTTACAAACACTAATGACTCATTATATTGCAAAAATTGCAAGTTTGACAACTTTTAGTGTCAACATTTACAATGTTTAAGCAACATTTTGCATTTTCTACCTAAATGATATCCCAAGAAATCAAGTGCATTAAAAATGGTCTTTTTAGACCTTATTCATCCTCTACTAAGACCTTAGGCTCAGAAACCAACCAAACCTTACCTAGACCACTTCATCATCCATGACCTTGATTGACACTTTTACATTATTTTTATCATATTTTGCAACTTCCTTGTTGCTTATTGATTAAAAGAATTTCAAATTGACCCCTTGAACATTCAAGACTAAATTTCCTTTCAACACAAGTTGTAGGTTCCCCTACACCATGGATGCTTGGAAAAAATCTATCAAAGCATAATAGTAAGCAATAGCATAGACAAGGCACTAAACTGTTTGAAAAAATGCCTCAAAGAAATGAGGTCTCATGGTGATGGAATGCCATGACAATCAAAAGAAATTTTGATTCTCATGGAATTCCATCGCCATGAGACCTCATTTATTTGAGGCATTTTTTCAAATTGTTGATTTCCTTGTTGATTGTCATGGCATTCCATCACCATGAGACCTCATTTCATTTCAAGGCATTTTTTCAAATAGTTCATTGCCTTGTCTATGCTACCACATTTTTCATACATGTCTATCAAAGCATTCTATCAAACATTTAATTTCCTTGCTGCTATGGCTAAAAATCCTAAAACAAGTGATTTCGAACAAGTTATAGATGCTTGGAAAGAATCTAACAAAGCATAATAGTAAGTAATAATATAGACAAGGC
>VDFB02024729.1:158928-287194 GCA_007258455.2 Sequoia sempervirens | reverse complement strand
TCTATCTTCCTCTAGTTTGAGGATTTTTGCTAGTCATACCTCCATTCCACCACTTTCTTCAATTTCCAAGGCTTTCGATAGCTATAAGGCATGAATTTCCATGGAAATGGGTAACACTACCTCTTTTCCATACACCAATTCATAAGGGGAGGTATTTAGAATTTTATTGGGAGTAATCCAGTCCACCCACAAAGTAACTCACAGATGCTTGTGCCAATCCCTTTGTCATTTCAACCCAATTCGCTTAATTAACCTAATTAGGTTTTTGTTGGTTGACCCTGCTAACCCATTTCCTTGTGGGTAGTAATTAGATGAAGGTTTAAGGAAAATCCCATGCCTGATACAAAAATCTAACACCCCTAATCCAAAAAAATCTCATGCATTTTCGGATATGATGGTCTTGGGTGGGCCAAATCTAGTTACTAGCTTTTCAAGGAAATTGACAATTTCCTCCTCTGTGGCATTCTTTAGGGCTATGACCTTTTTCCACCTTGTGAAGTAGTTGGTCTCCATGAGGATCCACTTATGCCTTAAACTAGAAATAGGATTTATCATTCCGATAAAATCCAAACCCCATTGAGCAAAGGGTTCCTCGATTACAATCGGGCTCAGGGGAAAAGTGACATTCTTTCTTTCGCCAACAAAAAATTGGCACTGGTACATTTTTGCACCAAATGGTGTGTTGTAGCAAACATAGAGGGCTAATAATATCCTACTCACATTATCTTTAAAGTGGTATTCTTGGTAGAGAAATTTCCACCCTTGGGACTGTGATGGAATTCATTGAGATCTCTTTTTGCCTGTAAGTTGTCTAAACATCCGAACAATACACCATCATAATTTCTTTTGAATAATATATCCCCAATTAATACATACCTAGTTCCTTGCAATTGGTAGCATCACCCTTTATGGAATGGAAGGATGGTCAGGTAGTACCCCTTTTGCATATAATGTGTTTAATCAACTACCCAGGATTCATCAGACTCAAATTGGTTCAAGTAGACCTGATCGGTCTCTCTTTCAACTTTGGGAGTTGATTCCTATGCAATGTATTCATACAGACCTCTTCCTCGAACCAGCTTGGTTGGTCTAATGTCCACATAATATTCTAGGATTTTGGTGATCCAATTTTTCCCTCTTTTCTGTTATCTCACCTCCTATGATATATTCCTACACACTGGGATGCACCACAAGAATAGTGATATTGTTGGCCGACACTAAGTGTCAAAATTTCTTTAAGCTTTTAATAATGGAAAAAAAATTCTTTTCTACAAAATTATACTTGGCTCCATAACCTTTAAGGGTCCTTGAGTGGAATGCAATAGGATGCTCTCCATTATCTTCCTCGCACTTCTGAGTGAGCACAAAAGCTATGCTATGTTGGCCACTGTACACATAGAGCAAACAGTCTTTGGAAAGGTCAGGGTTGACCAATACTAGGGTTGTGAAGATGTCTATCTTTAGTTGCTCAAAAGTTGCTTTGCTTTCGAGGATCCATTTAAAAACAAGGTTTTTCTTTAGCATTAGTATGATTGGCCTCACAATGCCTGTGAAATCTAATATGAATCTGCTGACAAAATTGATCTTCCCCATAAAAGATTGTAGTCCCTTTTGGTTCACTGGTAGGGGTAATTCTATTATAGATCTAACCCTTTCAGGATCTATTGCTATTCCCCCTTTAGACACCACAAATCCAAGTAAATTTCCTTGAGGTACTCTGAAAACACATTTTTTTGGATTCAAATAAATCTTAAACTATTGGCATTTCTAGTAACCTTTTCCAGATATTTGAAGTGATCATCTTTTGATTTTGAAAAGACCATTAGCTCATCTAGATATATTAGGATAATTAGGTTGATCAATCCCTTGAAAGAAATATCCATTGCTTGTTGAAAAGTCTCGCCAACATTTGAAAGTCTGAATGACATTTTTGAATATGAAAACATTCCCCACTTAGTGGTAAACATTGTATTATGTTGATTGGCTTCCTTCACATATATTTGGTTATATCCTGAGAAACCATCTAGCAATGAAAACATCTCTAATCTGACCACAGTCTGTAGGATCCGCTCCATCAACGACAAGGGCTAATGATCTTTTAGTGAGGCTTTATTCAAATCTCGAAAGTTGATGGAAAGCCTAATATCTCCATTATTTTTTTGGAATGGTAACAGATTCGACACCCAAGTGGAGTGCTTGATCGAATATATGATCCTTTACTCGACCAATTTGGTGAGCTCTTGTGCCATCAAAACCTCAACCTTCGAATTGAATGGTCTTTGCTTTTTTTAGACAAGTTTAGATCCTTTCTCCAAGTTGATGGTGTGTTGAATTATGCCCGGGTCATACCCTCTTAGATCATCATAGGTCTAGGTGATAACTCTGTCATATTTGAAACATAGATCCTTCAGTCTTTTCTTGACCTTGTGAGGAACTTATTTTCTAACTTTTAACTTTTTTGCCTCTTCGACATCAAGCTCTTCATAGTCCCTAGCATCCGTAGTGAACCTTTTCTTGTCATTTCTCACAACATCACAATCAAAGAGATTCTCTAGGGAAATCAATCCTCGAGGAAGCTTGTTTCCCATTAACTGGATGACCTGCTCTTCAGGAAATTATGCTCCTCGTGGTGAATAGTTAGAAGTTGTTCCTCCTTTCTGTATGAAAGAAACAATCTGAATGTCATCATAATTTTTTTTCTAGTTTTCATTATTGTCGGGAATTGAGGGTCAAATGATGACTTGCACCACATTCTGCTTGGTTGGATCAGAGGTTGGTTCAAATTGTGAACCGACATAAGCCATTTGATTAGAGACACCATTTTGAGGTCGAGGAATAACTTGTATATTGAAGGCTTCAAAGCTCTTAGTTAAGTCCCAAATCCGATGTCTGTATGACCTCATCCTTGTATTTTTTATAGTCATTTTCCCACATACCTGAGTCACCACTAGCTCTAAATCTCCAAAAGCTTGTACTCTCTTTATACCCATTTGTTTTACAAGGATCAGACCATGGAAAGAGGCCTCATATTCGACATCATTGTTTGAGCATGAGAATCGAAAATGGTAAGATTTGAGGGTCTCTAATCTTGTTGGAGATACTAGTTAGACACTTGCTCCAAAGCCAACTTTACACTTGACACTATCAAAATACAGGGTCCATAGAGGATTATCTCTAGGATCATCATATTCCTTTCGGTCTTTCATCAATTATAGGAAGACCTGATCATTTTCAAAAATTACATAGGTGCCTAGCCCTGTTGCATGAAAGTTTCTGAATGGATTAGAGTCAATGAATTGGTTGAGTAGCACTTCTTCTTTGGGAATCCGATCACTTGTATCTTCCTCATCTTCCAACATTTCCACACAATATCTCTCTTGTTGAGAGATGGAGGTATGCATTGCTTCAAAGCATAGGACTGCATTGTCCATAATGTGTTTAGGATGTAAATATTTGGACATAATCTTCATCTTCACCCATGCTTGGTTCTCAATATTAGGTGGGACTAGTCAAGCGCCAAGTATCTGCCAAGCTTCGTAGTGAAATATCTTGAAAGACACATCCCAAAGACTGAGGGAATGTCTATGACTACTATTTCTTGTGTGATTGTTTGGCTTGGACATGAGAAGAGGGTCAGAGATAGATATTTTATCTAAATGATGGTCGGAACCTTCTTCCTGTCTAGTTGCATGATTCCTTTCTCAAAGGGTTAATACTTGAGTTTCAAGGCATCATCCACTTGTTTTGGCATGACAGTTGTGCTAGCCCCTAAATCGATCATATTATTATGCAAAAGCTTATCTCCCACAATATGTGTTAAAAAGAAAGGTGTGGGATTTGGATTGCTTACCACTTTCTCTTTTCCAATGCTCCCATCATTCGTATAAACTATTGGTTTCAAAACTTGAGGGGCTAGCGTGGATCATCTATCTCTACTTTGGCTACATGATGGAATCATGTTCATCTATAGCATTTGTTCTTCTTTCTTCAATGCTTCCTGAAATAATGTCTTTTGTTTAGGACTAGATATGACATCCCATAGAGATACATTGGAAGGAACCTTCTTTAATTGTTCCACCACATTAAGCATTCAAATTGGTTAGGTCTTGGGCTTGAACAGTGGTATTCCTCACATTTTTAGAAGAAAATGTTCCGTCGTGACTGGGTTCAGTGCCTTGCTCACCTCCTTTTCTAGTAACAACAGATTATGTGACTATGGAATAGGTCAGACTCCAGGCAATGGAACCTACTTTTCTTGCAGCGATAGTTGATGTGGATGAGGGCATGGAAAAGCTTGTTGCACGTATTCTCTCATGAGCCTTCTTTTGGATCTTGTGTTGTAATCTGACTGTACTTGTGGGGCACTAGTTTTTGGAGCTTTATTCATGAACACCACATCTTCTTCTTCCATCCGTGAAAATAGCACTTGATTACAGATATTCTAGCTTTCCTTGCTCCAAGGACATTCCTTCCATTTGTGCCCTAAAATAAGAATTTTCCATTTGGGAGGACTTGTTGATTCTCATTTGTGATTGTCCTTGATGTCAAACTTCTCTTCAGATTCAGTTGATTCTCTCAATTGATTCTATGATAGGTTAAATTTTGAATGGTGATTACTTCTTTGGCAAAGTATTTTTATTTGTTACCTTGGTCCTTGGCAAGATAAATTCGTTACTTCATTTTATGTGGACTGCTTGGACATTGGTTTTTGCAAGATTGGATTTCATTTTGTTCTAAGCCTTATGAGTGCTTTCGGAAAGACATCAAGTTTGTCACTGCGATCGGTTTTCACTTACAGGAATTTATTTGCATAATGGTTACTAAGTCTTGTCGACCTCACAGTGTTGTTTTCATCGGCGTAAGTCTTATTGTTCACGGCAGGGTCTTGCCGAGTCTATTGGTGTCTCACCGACCAATGGTGGTAGGATGCACTTCGGCAAGTGTTGTTGTCATCGCCATGAGGTCTCGGCGATATTCAAATGTCTCACTGACCCCGCCAGTAGAAAAAGGTATCTTCGGTGATACATAGCATAGTAGTCATAACATCTCACCGATAATGATTTGTCATAGCGACTTTCAGTGGATATCGGTTAGCGATAAATTTGCCTTTGGCATAGGTTTTGTTTGTCTCATCAACCAAAAGTATTGGACAGGGCTTTCGGTATAACTAAGACATGTCTACAAGATGTCTCTCCGATATCACAAGGCTACAGCGATAGTATATGGAAACATAAAGAGGCTCTGTCGGTATGAGAATTGAATTCTCTTGGCAATCTATTGTATTATGTGGATGTTCGGTGAAACATGGGGCATTCATTGTAACATCTTCCTAACTTTATGTTGTCTCAGCGATGATGAAAGTTCTTCGTGGGGACTTTGGTGTGACATTTGATCATCGATATGACTTTCCACCGATAATCATTTATCTTGCCGATATGATTTTTAGGGTTTGACGTGCCCTTTTTGGAGGTTGTGCGAAAGTCAAACATGGCACTATATTATTCTATGATCACTCATCATTTTTCCATGATAAATGAAGCCCGTGTCTTCATTGCTGCTCTCTAGCTGGTTATAACGGCTATCAGGTTGACTGGGTCAGTATGGTTGCTATTCTTGGTACAATTTTCTATCTAGAAGCTCGATTGAGGTAAAATGAAATAGTGGGGTTCTATCGGTTACATTTTTTGAATTCAACTTACTCATTGCAGAATTTATTATTTTTGATCATGGGTTTTCTGGAAATGAAGTTTATCTGACTGGGTATTTTGAAAATGAAATTTTATTTTGGGCATTTGGGTGCTCAACAAAATCGTTTCAATATGGATTTAAAAGCATTTGATTATGTTTTAGCAGAAGCATTTTGGTCGTTACCTAATTTGCTCGACAGAGCATTGATTCTTTTTTAGTCAATGGTTTACTTTTTTTTGCCATTACTTCTGATGACACTTAATTTCCTAACTCTAAAACAAAAAAGATAGGTTACGCGGCTCTACTCCTTGTCCATGAAGATTCTTGAAGACTTTGATACCAGAAACATTGTATAAAATGATACAGAAAAACTCTTTTCTGTTCTGGTACTTCTATTGTAATTCTGAGAGTATCTGGGCAGTATGAAATGAATTGTAAACTCTGCATAAGCTATGTATACAAAAGGCAGAGATGTTGTAAAAGGAGCTCTTCTCTATATAATATTTTAGGGATTCAATTTGTGGATTCTTAAGGTATTTTGTAGCGAGAGAACATAGTTGTTTATGCTTTACTGAAAATAGAGTAATCCTCTGAGTTATCATTATTGTTCGAAAAACATAAGTTGAAGGGTTTTGTACTCCCTGAGATAGTTGTCTCTAAAACGAGGGGTTGGTGCTCCTTGAGTGGGTGCTCTAAAAATTGCCTACAAGGCATTGTGAATAGTGGTTTTTTGATTAAGCCTACAAGGCACTTGGAGTGGTTTTTCTTCCGTGATTCAGGGTTTTCCACTCGACACAAATCTCTTGTGTATCTTTGTTTCTGTGTGATGGCTCTTCTATTTCATGCTGCTGTTTTGTTTATTTAAATTCTCAATTGTGCATGCAAAAGATTACATTCAATACATGAATGACTTAATCTTTATATTGAGATCAAAGTATAAATATGTTTTAACTTTCATTTTGAGCAATGAATATCATTTTGGATTCACACTGATTCACCCCACCACCCCCCCTCTCTCAGTGTCTCTTTAACTCCAACAATTGTTATCAGAGCGTAGGGTCCTCTGATTGGTGTTATTCACCTTGGATTGATTCTGGTTTTTGAGTCTTTTAAATGGCATAGTCTAAAGATGGTGCCTCTATAACCAGAGCTTCGTTATTCGATGGAACAGATTATGTGTTCTGGAAAATCAGAATGGAAGCTTTTCTTATTTCTTTTGATGTCGATGTTTGGAGCATAGTTTTAAATGCATACAATGTACTGCCCTATCTCTCAATCGACTGCTAATATGAAACAACGCTGCCGCCATCCTCGTAGGCCTAACCAGCATCGCATCATTAAAGTCATGCATTGCAAATCTGATCATGAAATCTGGGAAAAACTTGAAACTATATATCAAGGGAGTGAGAAAGTCAAGCTGTCAAAAATCATTACACTCAAACATTAGTTTGAGGAGATGAAAATGAAAGATGATGAAAAAGTGGTTGAATATTTCCTAAGAGTTGATGAAGTTGTCAATGCCATGAAAGGTTTAGGTCAAGAGGTTAATGAATTTGATGTGGTCACAAAGGTCATTAGAACCTTACCATCAAAATTTGAATCTAAGGTTTCAGCCCTAGAAGAAAAGAAACACTTTGATCAGCTTACCTTAGACAGCCTGCAAGGAATACTTACTGCCTATGAAATGAGAACTAGCAAAAACACCTCAACTGGAAAAGAAACTGCCTTTAACACTAAAAAGAAAGAAAAGGTCGAAGTTAGTGAATCAAAGTTGTCTGATTCTAAAGAATCCAATTTTGTTAGAAAACTCAAGAAGGGTTCAGGAAGATACAAGGGAAAAATTCCCTTTAAATGTTTCAACTGTGGAAAAATAGGTCACTTTGCTGCAAAGTGTCCCTATGATGATCAAATTTGTGACAACGAGACAACTGAAAAACAGCCTAAGAAGAAGGTTTTCAAACCTAAACGAAACTTTAATTTCAAAAAGAAGAAAAGTATGTTTAGTAAGGATGAATCCGACATTGAATCTGAAGATTCATCAGCTGAAGAAGATGAAACTTTGTTCATGGCTGAAATCACTCAGCAAAATGATTCTAATGCTATTGATATTGAAGAAGGTGTTGTAGACCTTGAAAGTGAACTGAAATGTGCTTTACAAGAGGTCAGAAAACTCAAAAAACAAGTTCTTGCACAAGAACATAAACCAGATCTAGATGTGGTCTCTCTGAAAACTCAGCTTGAAGAAGCCAAAAGAGTTGAAGACTGTCTTCGAGAGACTGTTAGCTGCAAAGATCAAGAAATTCAAAAACTAGAACAAGAAGTTGTCAGACTTAGGAAGGAAAATGAAAAATATGAAAGCACTCTAAAACTGAATGAGATGCTCAGCAAGCAGAAAATGCTTAATGATAAAACTGGTATTGGTTTTGAAAAGGGTGAGTGTTCAAGTGACAATGTAAAAAAAAACCCCTCTTCTGATGTCAAACGCTCAAGTTCAAGTCTCTCAGGTTCTGGTAAAAACCATGGTCAGATTTTAAGAGGTAATAGACCCTCTTATAGCTTTAATTCTTTCTTCTATGGTTATTGCTTTTTCTACAACAGATTTGGCCATAAGGTGAGCACCTGCAGATTTATGAATTCTAGAACATCCAGGTTTGGTCTTAAACAACATTACGGTTTTGTTAGACAAATGAGATGCTTTAAATGTAATACTTTGGGACATTATGTCAAGCAGTGCAGAAATGGTCTACAATCTAAACATCAGAATTTTAAAAAGGTCTGGAAACCTAAGTCTGTCAACAATATTGAGCAATCTATGTTTATTCAAACTGCTTTTCATTCCAAGAAAAAAGACTTATGGGTCCTGGACAGTGGATGTTTGAACCATATGACTGGTGACAAAGGTAAATTTATAAATCTTGAAGATTATGTAGGTGGGTATGTTAAGTTTGGTGATAACTCTGGTATTCAAATCAAAGGTAAGGGTTCACTTCTTTTGAATGAGGACACTCCTATCTACAATGTGTACTATGTGGAAGGTCTTAAGCACAATCTATTAAGCGTTAGTCAAATTTGTGATAGTGGTTATCATGTACTTTTCACTTTGCAGGGATGTGAGATTAAGAACAAGCTTGGAAAAGTTGTTGCAGCTGGAAGGAGGACAAAAGGAAATGTGTACAATCTTCTTGACACATCAAGCAATGACAATAATCAAGGTATGTGTTTAATGGGCCAAATTGAAGAGAGTTGGTTATGGCATAAAAGGCTAGGACACATAAATTTTGAAAATCTAGTTATAATTAGTAAAAATCAGAATGTTAGAGGTTTACCAGTTCTTAGCAAGCCTAAAAACTTTGTGTGCAAAGAGTGCTTAAGTGGTAAACAAACTAAAATCAGTTTTAAAACAAAAGAACATTCTTCTTCGAAACCTTTACAGCTTGTGCATACTGATTTATGTGGACCAACCAGAACTAGGTCTATTAATGGTGAAAGGTATTTTATGCTATTTGTGGATGATTATACAAGAATGGTTTGGGTCACTTTTCTTAAGCACAAATCAGAAGCTTTTGAAAGGTTTAGAATCTTTCGTAAATTGGTTGAGAAAGAATCAGATTTGAAACTTAAATGTTTGCAATCTGACAAAGGAGGTGAGTTCACCTCTCAAGAATTTATAGATTATTGTGAACAACACGGCATTAAAAGACAGTATGCTGCAACTAAAACACCTCAACAAAATGGGGTTGTTGAACGTAAGAATAGAACTGTAAAAGAAATGGCTAGAACCATGCTTGATGAAGCTAAATTGTCTGACATTTACTAGAAAGAAGTTGTTCATATAGCTATTTACATTTTGAATAGAGTGCAGCTTAGGGTGAAGTCTAAACACACTCCGTATGAATTGTGGTATGGAAGAACTGCTTCTGTCAATTACTTTAAAATTTTTGGAAGTAAATGTTATATTAAAAAGGATGATGATAACCTTGGCAGCTTTCAATCAAAGTCTGATGAAGGTATCTTTTTGGGATATTCAACTCACATCAAAGCTTATAAATGTCTTAACATAAGGCTTAACAAGATTGTTGAAGTTGTGAATGTTAAATTTGATGAAAGTTTGCATTTAGATGCTGATACAGTGCAGGATAATGAGGAAGATATTCTTGAAACTGAATCCAATCCAAAAGAAGCTAAAACAACAAAGCCTATTGTTGAATCAACAAACCCTAAAAATGAAAATGCAAGTCCTGAGAAGGTTGCATCAAAATCTCCTTCGAATACTATAGCTAAATATCACCCCAAAGATCAGATTATTGGGGATAAGAATGCAGGAGTTCAAACCAGAAGAAGGGTTGTAGAATTTGATGAAAAGGCACAAATTGCTTCCTGTTTAGTTACTCAGTTTGAACCTAAATTTTTTAATGAAGCTCTCACAGATTTATGTTGGGTTAATGCTATGTAGGAAGAAATTGATCAATTTGAGAAAAATCAAACTTGGGAGTTAGTCCCAAGACCAGATGACAAGAATGTCATTGGAGGTAAATGGATTTACAAAAATAAACTTGATGAAAATGGCAATGTTATTCACAATAAAGCAAGATTTGTTTGCAAAGGCTATGCTCAGCAAAAGGTATTGACTTTGGTGAAACCTTTGCACCTATTGCTAGATTAGAGTCCATCAAAATATTCTTAGCTTATTATGTTTACAAAAAACTTTACAGTTTATCAAATGGATGTCAAAACTACTTTTCTGAATGGCTTTTTAGATGAAGAGGTATATGTTGAATAGCCTGAAGGATTTATGTGCAAAGATAAGCCTAATCATGTTTACAGGTTGAAAAAGGCTCTTTATGGCTTAAAACAAGATCCTAGAGCTTGGTACTCAAGGCTGGACAGTCATTTAATTTCTAATGGCTTTGTTAGAGGAGGTGTAGACAGTAATCTATATGTTAAAACTGAAGGTTCTGATATTTTGGTTGTTGAAATTTACGTTGATGACACCATCTTTGGCTGTAATAATGTTATTTTAAGTAAGAAGTTCTCACAACTAATGGAATCCAAGTTTGAAATGTCTATGTTAGGTGAATTAAACTTCTTTTTGGGTCTTCAAATTTCTCAATGTGAGAATGGAATATTTCTTTCTCAAACTAAATATGCTCGAGAGATGCTTAAGAAATTTAAAATGGATGAATGTCATCCAGTTAGCACTCCAATGGCTACAGGATGCAAACTTACTAAAACATATGATTCTCCTAATTCAAATCAAACAGAATATAGATCAATGATTGGCAATCTTTTATATTTAACTACCTCTAGACCTGACCTTATGCATGTAGTTTGCACAGTTGCACGTTTTCAGGCATCACCTAAAGAATCTCATGTTACTGTTGTTAAAAGGATCTTTAAATACATTCAAGGCACTCTTGACTATGGTCTTTGGTATCCTCAGAGCAGTGATTTCACTTTGATTGCATATACTGATGCTGACTGGGCTAGTTGTCTGGATGATAGGAAAAGCACCAGTGGTGCTACTTTATTTCTTGGTGATCGTTTAGTGTCATGGCATAGCAAGAAACAAGAATCAGTTTCTCTTTCCACTGTTGAAGCTGAATACATTGCTGCTACTTCATGTTGTACACAAGTACTGTGGATGAGTCAGACTCTTTATGATATGGGTATTGTTGTTTCTAAACCTGTTACCATTCTCTGTGATAACACTAGTGCGATAAATATTTCAAAAAATCCTGTCATGCACTCTCGCACTAAACATATTGCTATCAAGTTTCACTTTCTTCGTGAAAAGGTTTTGGCTAATGAAGTCTACTTACAATTTGTTGGTTCACAAGATCAGGTGGCTGATATTTTTACTAAGCCCTTAGCTAAAGAATTGTTTGAGAGGCTGAGGCTTCGATTGGGAGTTATCTCTCAATCGTTACTTCACTAATTTACCATGCTTTGTGATAGGGGGAGCAAGTTCTTTGACTTATTTACTTATAGCTCTCCTCCATTCTAGATTATTGCACTGTTACTCTTTATTTGCAGTTGGTATTCTTTATTATTCGTGGTTGGCTTCTCAGTTGTGTTTCATGGCATTGCACAGTCCTCTCTTCGTTTCTTTGTCATTGAGGCAAAAAGGGGGAGAGTCTTTTGTGTTTTGCCATCAAGGACAAAGGGGGAGTTTGTTGGTTCTCAGTTGTGATTGTCCTTGATGTCAAACTTCTCTACAGATTCAGTTGATTCCTTGACAGTGACAGGTTAAATTCTGAATGGTGATTACTTCTTTGGCAAGTTATTTCATGTTTAAATGCAAAACATTTTGCAAAGCTATTTAAATTCTCTTGGCCATCCGCTCTTAATGGTTACATTGACATTGACTTAAGAAGGTGAGGTTGTCATCCTTCATGGCAAATCTTTTAAAGGTCCTTATTACAAGAGAAATTTTATTTTATATGAAATTGAGGTTTGATTTATCTCTATACATAATATTTTTTACTTCACTCATGTCAACTTTTGGAATGGTCGACATCTTCGTAGTCTCTATGGACACTTTTTGCAAGATTGGATTTCATTTTTGTTCTAAGCCTTATGAGTGCTTTCGGAAAGACATCACGTTTTTCACAACGATCGAATTTCTCTTTCAAGCATTTATCGGCATAACGGTGACTAAGTCTTGTTGACCCCACAGTGTTGTTTTCATTGGTGTAAGTGTTATTGTTCGTGGCAGGGTCTCGCCGAGTCTATTGGTGTCTCACCAACCAATGGTGGGAGGATGCATTTCGGCAGGAGTTGGAGTCATCGCCATGGGGTCTCAACGATATTCAAAAGTCTTACCGACCCCACAGCAAAGGAATCTCATCGGTAAGAGTTAGGTTCATCGGCATATGGTCTCACCGACTCTCTTGTGTCTTGCCGATAGGTGATAATGGGGATTCATCGGTAGGAGTTCTATCTTCGGTATGATATCATAGCGAGTTTGTTATGTCTCACCGATGTGTTATTTAATGCTCATTTCGACCAGACAAGGTGGTTATCATTGTGAGGTTTTGGCGATTTCAAATTGTCTCGCCGACCGAAAAGTGAATGGAAATCAAAAGGGACTCTGTCGGTATGAGAATTGAATTCTCTTGGCGATCTAAAGTGGTCAGAATGTTTCGGTATGATTTTATGTATTCTACATGAGGTCTCTCCAATGTCAGTTGGTTATAGCGACCCACTTGGGACAAATGGTCTCATCGGCAGGAAAAATCTTATGTCACAACGACCAAATGAATTAAGTGATCGTTCGGTGAAACATGGAACATTCGATATAATGTCTTCCCAACCTTATATTGTCTCAGTGAAGGTGAATCTTGGGCAGTCAAAGGCAATGAATAATCTTTTATTATTTATAATATTTGTGGACAATGCTTTTTGTGGGTTAAGTGACCTGGCATCTACTATTTGCAATAATGTTTTGTTTTGGAACCCTATGCTTAGCGCTGCCATGAAAATCAGTTACTGTAGCTGGGTGCATTGTCTTTAACTGTTGAGTATGGAGATTTGTTTTGATGCATTTATAGCTGGTTATAACGGCTAACAGGTTGATTAGGTCAGTATGGTTACTGTTCTTCATGTAATTTTTGTCTGGAAGCTCGACTGAGCCATTTTTTCTTAGAAGACTCTTGATTAAAACAATTAAGAGGAAATTACGTGGCTCTGCTCTCCTTGACCATGAAGATTCTTGAAGACTTGGTACCTGAAACAAGATGTATAAATACTTATAGAAAAACTCTTTTGGGTTCTGGTACTTCTATTGCAATTCTGAGAGTATATGGGCAGTATGAAATGAATTGTAAACTCTACATAAGCTATGTATACAAAAGGCAGAGATGTTGTAAAAGGGGCTCTTCTCTATATAATATTTTAGGGATTCAATTTGTGGATTCTTAAGGTATTCTATAGACAAGAGAATAGATATGTTTGTGCTTTACTGAAAACAGAGGAATCCTCTATGTTATCATTATTGTTCAAAACATAATTTGAGGGGTTGGTGCTCCTTGAGATTGGTGTCTCAAAATGAGGGGTTGGTGCTCCTTGAGTGGGTGCTCAAAAATCAGCCTATAAGGCATTGCGAACTTTTGTTTAAAAGATTAAGCTAGGAAGGCATTTAGGGAGTGGTTTTTATACCCCAGGAGGGTTTTCCACTCGGTAAAATCTGGAGTCTTTTTGTTCTTCTGAGTTCCCTTTGCTTTACTGTGATTGTTGATTATTTCAGTTGACTGTTTGGGTATTATCTTTCTCAATTCTGTTTATGAATGATTACATTCAACTCATGAATGCATTAATCAAAGTATATTGAGATCAAATCTGTGCTATAGTTTTTGAATTTGTGAAATTTGGTCAAATCTGTTATAACACTAATTCACCTCCCCCCTCTCAGTGTCATTTTAACTCCAACATTTGTACTATGTAATTATTTGACATTGTAATTTAGTTGTAATAAAGTAAATGGTTGTGCTATTAATTTGACATCGTAATTCCTTTTATTAAGTGATAGGGAGGTTGGATGAATCAATCGTTGATTCATGCTCTAGGTCTTGTTTGTAAGACCTCTCAGGTGTCTCACTTCACCACTTCAACCTATAGGATCTCCTAGTACTTAGGATCGCCTGGGCTAACTTTTCCAACCCCAACTACCAACATAATTCTTGCTACCAAGTCAAGACTTGGTGCAATCTTGTAATTCTAACCTTAGCCCTTAATTCACCCTAAGGGCTACAAACCTCCAATTTATTGAATTTAACTTTGCAGGGGTGTGGAGGTGCCTCAAAAGACTTCAATCCATCCTACTATGGTTCTTGAAGGTCCACCTGACTCCATTTCTTGGTCGCTTTCACCAAACCCTCATTTAGGTCTTAAGAAGGCTACTAGCCCTAGGAGCCCTAATTAGGCCTCCTTCTCCAAGAAAATAGGTTAGTTCTCTAAACTTCCCAAAGAACACCCTAATCTTTTCTTGGGATTCCTGGTTCACATGGCCACCTCTCAAATATTTTTGGGGTCTTGGGTCTCAGCTGTCCGTACAACACCCTAACCTGAAAATGGCCAAATTTAGGTCTTTCAAGCCCTTTCCTAGCTACTTTGAAATTGTTAAACTTTCCTCACATCAGATGGATTGATGTAGCTTCCTTTTCCATGCTATGCATTGGCAAGACACTTATTAGTCTTCTCCAAGCGGTGATTTGTCAAAAAATTTGACACCCCTACAATTTTAAGTACTTACACTGAGGTCTTCCCTAGTTGGACTCTTTCCTGGCTCGCCTACGGCAAGACTTTTCCAACAGCTCCTGTGCTCTCAAAGAACCTAAACCCTACAATATTTACAACCATGGAGTCTAGTCATTGTTCCTAAAGGGTCGTACAATTTTTATAGTGGGAAAGTGAGCTAACACTCCATTTTCACAAAACTGTCTAGTTCATACCAGCAATAGTGAAGAAACAAAACTATTTACAAACAAGGCTGAAAATAAATTAGAAACTTATATAAATGCCACACAAAGCTTGAAGATTAATTACACTACATCCTACACTAACTACAATGCCCTATTCAATCCATTAAAGCAGCACTTCAACCAAAAAATTAGAAAATTAGCACACAAACACACTGTTCTCCTTGAATTCACAAAACTTAATACAAATGCTTCCAACCTTGCTCCAATGCCGAGGCATCCCATAAAATAGGGTCTCCAATTCAGTTATCTCTCCCATGGGATCTCCTTGGCCGCTTGTAGATCCAATTGAGCATTATTTGCAAAAATTGAAAAGAAAAGCCTAAAAGACCTAAAAGGTCAAAACCTTATTTGAGCAAAAGCCTTAGGCCTATCCAATAGTCATCATGACCTTCATCAGATGATCAACACCTAATCAAAAATTCCAAAGAGGCTTACATCCAAATGAACTAAGTTTTATTGCTTAGTTGTCCTAGACAAGACTGTCCTAGACAACCTAAGATAACCTATGGGTGCTCCTGCACCATTAAGTCCTTTGCAACGTTAAGTGTTACTGTGCTATTAATGTGACATTGTAACTCCTTTTATTAAGTCCTTTGCAATTGCAACATTAAGTGTTACTATGCTTACTGTTATTAATGTGACATTGTAATTCATCTTATAAAGGCCTTGATAATCCGAGCACATGAATGGTTAAAAATAAAAAAACTTTAAAACACATGTTTATTATTTATATCATAAATTACTCAAGCATTCGATGAACATTTGATGTATGGTTGTAGACTCAAAATAAGGGAGCAAAGCAAGCTTAGTCGCTAGGCCTCCAAGTTTTATAACCATATGGCATGGACTGCATCGTCATGGAGTTCTAAATTTTCATAACTACCCAATTCCCCAACTTGGTTCACTTTGTTGAGTAACTTAAGTTCATGCATATATAACCTTTGAGTTATGGTGTGTGGATTTAGTCAGTGGGTCTGAGGTTTTGAAAACATTGAAACTTCAAATTTTGGTTTTGAGGATCCAAGTTTCAGTGACCACACGACATGATGCACTTATCTTGCCTTTCAAAGGCGCTATTTTCTGACATCTCATTGAATGATATGTACGGAATAAACTTGAGTTGTCTTTCCAGGAATTTCCAAAAGCATGCAGGTTTAAAGGCTATCTTTTCAAGGTATGAAATTGAATGTCGCATTTAAAGCACGTCCTATAAAAAATAATAGCATAAGTGGGTGGCAAAGTTGTACTCAAACATTTAGCCTACATTCTCATTCTTTGCCAAGGCCAGTACTTCTCAAGTGAGAACATTCTTTTTACTCATACTTTTAGCTTGCATTCTTGTTCTTCCCAAAGCTAGTACTTCTCAGAATCTCATGTGCAAACATTTGTTCTCCACAAATTTGTGCTCATGTAGAGTGAACGTTGGGTCGGTGTAAGGGATACAACGCTCAGACCTTTTAAGCTAGACAAATTTTGGGTGCGCCTGGAGAGGGACAACAAGTTTGAGCTAGATATGAAACTCTTAGAAAGCGGGCTAGCTCAGGCTGGACGGTTTCCAAAATTTGTGTTGAGTGTGGACCTGATAAGTGCATGTGCGAGAAGGTACATTCCATAGACATAGGAAATTAAAGCCGCAGATGAAACTGTAATTGCAAAAATTTCTCCTGAAGTTGTTTATCGCGCGTTAGGGATTCCAGAAAGGGAACCTATAGAAGACATGTTTGTCGCAGTGGCAGTTGAATTTTTCAAAGCGAATAAGGATTGGTGTAAGAACTCCATGGCCAAAACTTGGTTGAAGTCTGAAAAGAAAGGTAAGTTGCAACTGCCAAGTAAACTCAAAATATTGCATTTTAAGGGAGAAATTGCAGATGCTATTGCTTTATTGCACCGCATTATTGGGAATCCACAAGTTGAGTTATTTGAGTATTGGATGTTCTAGTTTATCTTGATAGTCTATGATGAGAACATTTTCATTGACTAGGGTGAAGTTATTTGCTTCCATTTGAAAGAACAATTAATTATTTTCCATAAGACTGCTACTTTCTGTATGTGTTCTTGCCTGACATACATTGTAGGTAGTCAGAGGTCCTTTGGGCCTGGGTTGGAGCCACAAGGAACCCCAACTTCTGATATGCCTGTCTATAAACACTTTCCTGAATTCACTAAACCATTTGGAATGGGTGATTTTTGTTTTGTTAATGATGCATTTTTAATGGAGGTCATGAGGAAGCTAGATGGAAATCCAGAAATGCGCCTTTCCCCTGAATTGATTTCTCTTGTGTCAAAATTTGGGAGTTTCTATATCCAATGTGATAAGTTTTTCTATCCGAGAATAGGGCGTTTTGAGAAAGCCCCATTTAAATTACCTTAGTATCTCGAAGATTTATTGATATTTCTGGAAGTTTGTCAACAAATGGCCATGGTTAATATTAAGTATACAAACATGGGGAAACGAGGGTATGTCTTCCCATTGGAGACCCCTTCTTTTGTGTGCAAAAAAGACCAAATGGCCAAGGGAGCTGAAGGAATTCTCAAGGAATATAACTTCCAGAATCTGTCTATGAGAGCTAATTTTGACAGTAAGCATTTTGTGAAGCATAATCTCTATGGAGGGAGCTTATATCGACATCAACCATCTATCGAAGATTTTTGGGAAGATTGTGTCAATGAGAAGGAAGTTTTGAGAAGAGATTATATGAGGCTAACACTAAAATAGATATAGGCTTTTGGTCTGTCATTTCACATTCCTGAAAATGTAGCTGAGGATTCAACAATCATAGATCCTGTATATGAAAAAATTTATGATAAATCCCACCCTAGGGTTGATTGGAGCCAAAGTGAAATTTTAGATATGAGGGTGTGTGCTACCCCAATGCTTAAAAGAACCCAGGACTGGTTGGATGGGAAATGGTGGTAATTTGTTGGTCCTAATTAGGAGCCTAAGTCATCACAAAAGAATGAACAAGGGTCTACGCAAGCATCTGGTGCAAGTGTATTATCAGAGAAACCCTCTGTGAGGTCCTCTAGTGCAAATTCTCAGTCAGGAGGTGATGGTGATAGGCCAGAAGAAATAGTTAAGTTGAAGAGCATATGTGAACAAGACAGTGTGCTTTCTCCTACCCCTACAAAGAAGACGGTCAATCAAGGAAAACTTATCGCTGTAGATTTTGAAGTTATCTTTAAATAGATCGTTGAAGATAATGTTTTTCCTCCTTTTTCTGACTCTAAATTTATCTCTTCTCCATCTCCAATTGATAATCCACCTATCACTCCTAATGCTACTAAAGAAACTATTAGTGGAAATGAAGATTCTGGTTTGGTAGTAGCCTCCCCAAGATAGCTGAAAAAAGTAGTGGAGAAGAAGAGAAAGCATATTCCTACAATGACAGTTGGAGTTGATACAGTTTCAAAGTTACTCCAAAGCTCTTCAAAACCTAAGAAATCCAAGAGGATGTCAAGGATAGTGGCTAATGCTACTTCTGGAAATCAAATGTTAGAAATTGTTGAGCCTGTGAAGGATTTGAATGAAGATGAAATAATGGAGGAAGACTACAAAGTCACACATGTTGATATGGGGCCTCCAACACTAGAAGGTGATGTGTACCATGCCAATTATTCAGTCAATACCTTGGTTAAAAGAGTGAAAAAACAAAGTAAAGAAAATATAAAACTGGAATCTCAAGTCCTCGCATTGAGTAACTTTATTTCTTCCATGGCCACTCCTCCTACATCTGATAAAGCCTCAAGTTCTCAGGTAGAGGGCATTGATGTGCTCACCATAGAGAAAATTAAAAAGAATTTGAGCTATTCTAGAGCTGCTTGTGAGGGGATCGATAAAATATCTCAAGAGGCTATATTCTTTCTAAATAAATTTGTGCTCTTTTACACTCAAGTTGTTAATAAGATGGAGTTAGTAACAGAACTTCAGCAGCTCAGAAAAGATCAAACTAGTCTATATGTGCTTGCTAAGGAAATGAAAGAATTGAACTCTATGGATCCGAAGATATTATTTGGTGAGAAAATTGTGAATAATCCCAAGGAGCTAGATCCTTCCTGGCCCGTTTCATTGGAATGGAAATTGAATATGTATGATAATATGGTGAAGGAAATTAATAATACACTTGAAAAATATTATGAAATGTTGGCGAAAGTTAAAGAAGATTGTCGTATTCTGGGAGTGGGAATTACTGATGAGTTTGATGAAAACATTCTAGATATAAAAGAGCTCTCTCTGAAGTTTAGAGAGATATTCAAGAAAGAAATAGTTGATTATGCTACAGTGACATGGGAGTCCTTCTCGAAACTCAGTGGAATGGAGATCCACCTAAGGACTTATAAATGTGGAGAAGAGAAAAGATCTTAGATGTTGGTTGAGTCTAAAAGGGCTTTGGCCACATGGAGAACCAGGTTATAGATTACTACAACTCCAGGAAGCAGAAACATCACCGCAATTGTCACCAAGTACCAGGAATACAAACAAGAGTAAAGGCACAAGAGGTGTTACTGAAGGAGAAGGAGGCATAAATAATTGAAAGCGAAGGAGTCGATGCTGGGAGTGGGACCGCTATTTAGTTTGTATTTTTTATGTTATTTTCTTTAATTTTGCTCTCTTGATACTTCAAAGACTTTTTATTTTAATTTCTAAAATGGTTGTCTTCAAGAAATCATTATCAAGACAAAAAAAAATCTATATTTGCCATTGGATTGCCTATTATTGGAATGATAGATTTTTGGATAGTTTCATTGTTGTGGAATGTTTGTTTGTGAATAAAGATTTTATGGTGATGGATGCGTAAGGATTTCTTAGTATAATTTAGGTGATTTGGTAGTTTAAGATTTTATTGTTTAAGTTGGGTGGATGCCTTTATAAGTTATTTATGTTGAACTGTTAGCTTTTGTTAGCTTATAACTTATAAGTTATGGATGTTGAACTATTACCTTCTATTCAAGGAATGGATTAATAATATTCCTTTCAGTTATTTATCAAAGATTATATGAATCGTAATGCAATAGGAGTTTATAAGTAGTGTGATAAGTGTTGTTCTTTAAAAATGATGCAAAATCACATATCAAATTCAATAGCATGGAATACAATATAATTTTTTTGGCTTTTCCTAACCTTAGTCGCTAGTCCTCAGAGTCTTATAACCTTGTCGAGGAGTTCTAATTTTTCATAACTTCCCGATTCCCCGACTTGGTTGATGGTTCACTTTGTTGAGTTGCAAATCTTTCCTGGTCATCTTTCTACTCGATGGGTCGGAGGTTTCAAAAACTTTAAAACTTCAAAGTTTGGTTCTAACTTCTAAGGTTCACTTTGTTGAAGCAAGAATGGAGAAGAGATAAATAAAACTTATTATTATAACTAATAACACTATGAAGAAATGATCACTCACCTTTTAAGTGTACGTTTTCAGCTTTCGCTAGCTTCTGAATGGAGAAGTAGAACCTTAGAACTGAACAAAACGTGTAAGAATAAATGACACTTTTGATTGTATTTATATCAATCCATGATTCCATATTTGGCGAATTTCGCGAGATTTTTAAATGGTATATTAAAAAATTGTCGAATCTCGCTTGCTTATACAACAATACGTTGTAATTTTCAAGGCAAAATGTGTCCTCCAATGTAATTATTTTTTAATGTTATTGGAAAAATAGGTCCTCATGAGCAACTATTTATAAAATTTAATTGGCAAAATGGGTCTTCACAAGCAACTATTTGTAAATTTTAATTGGCGAAATGGGTCCTGATACAATGTAGTTTTAATAGTATTGGCGAATATGTAGGTGTTTTATTAAATGCTTATGGGATTCCAGGCAAAAATATTAGTTAGTTCAATTGAAACGCGTAGTTTGATAATGGTGAATTTGTTGCTTAAATATGCCTCATAAAAAAACTCATTGGCGAATGGACATGCATTGGACCTATAGTTCGTAAAATCTGGGTGATTTGGACACTCTATTGGGTGCGATAAATTCACCAATTTTGACTTGGTTGATTCCTAGAATTCGCCAATTGGTGAAGATTCGCCACTAAAGTTTTCCCTGGAGAGTACAATTTTGAATTACTCATCCAAATTCAATTTTATGTAATTTAAGGAAAAAAGTGATTAATTTTTACCCTTTTTTGTCTCCCATTTCTATGCACTTATTCTAGTAGAAATTACCATATGGCTAGATTCAAATTTTCCTTTATCAACCCCCAAATTTGAGCTAACTTTATGGTTTTGAGCAAACAATTGTAGATAACATACATATATGCACATATGGCCTATATGATTTTAATGTAATTTTTTGTTCTTTTACCCCTTTTAGAATACTTTTATGTGCTCTAAATATTTTCCCTTACTAGTTAGTGCAATTTTTTATATGAATTAGTTGCACATTGAATCTCTTTAAATACCAAGACATAACAACAATTCACAAAAACATGTGTTAAGTTGACTCATAATAGTTACTAAAAAAGGGATTAGAAGTTGGAATTTGTGTTTGAACATTTGAATATCAAGTCCAGCATGGAAAAGAACCAAATAGGGAAAAAGATCAAATCAATGAAAGTGGTAAATGGATAGAAGTATGTACAAAATGTGAAAGCAATAAATAATTTATGCATAACAAATATATAAAAATACATATACATATCTTTCAAAATGGATACAAACCGAACCTAACACAAGAATGGCCTACATTTGAAATTTCCAAATATAATTGTGTTAAAAACTCGTTCTATCAAAATGAACCTAAAACTAAATGGAAATTGGCATGACTATTCAAATTTCATCATTACATGTAAAAGTAAAGATACTTGTCTAGATTAGGTTTTATCCTATAATAAATGGCTCTCAAAATACCATAGGTTTATAGATTTAACGAATCACTACTCAAATTTTAATAATATATAATTAAATAATTAAATCTAAATTTGAATAAAACCTTCTTTTCAATTATTAGGTCTCTCAAGTTCTTTATTGTTTTTTCATTTTAATAAGTATATGTGCAACTTAAAGTGAAGCCATTTAAAGACTTAAATTTCAATAATGTACAAATTTGAGCACTACAATGATGAATGCTATTTATTAAATGTGAGTCATCATGGTTAGGTTTTATGTTATACTGTTTGCTTTGCAAATACAATGAATTTGTAGATTTAATAAATCAGTGTCTACGTTAAAGTGATGTCATTTGACAACTTAAAATTTACCATTACATGGACAAATTGTGAGACGTGTCCACATAAAGTTTTATCCTATAATGCATGCCTTTCAAAATACTTTAGGTTCATTGATTTAACAAATCCATACGAGTTAAAGTGAAGCCACCCAAATTTCAATAACATATAATAAAATAATAATGAAATAAAATAGAATAAAACTTTTTTCAATTATTGGGTCCCTCCACTTCTTTCTTGTTTTTCTCCTTTCAATAAATATATTCCAAACTTAAAGTGACCAAATTTAAAGTGAAACCATTTTATAAAGTAATTTCAATAATGTAAATTTGAACACTACAATAATGAATGTTAATTATTAAATGTAAATCATCATAATTAATTTAATGTTATAATGCATGCTTTTCAAATATCATGTTCATAGATTGAATTTGACTACCTATGTCCAGATTAAAGTGAGCCATTTGATAACTTAAATTTCAATTATGCACAAATAGGTAAAGTAAAAAAAAAACAGAACTAAATTTAGATAGAATCTTCATTTCACTTTCTGGGTCCTCCCACTTCTTTCTTAACTTTTCTCTCTCCAAGCACTAAGTTTTTCAGTCTGGTTAGTTTGATGTTCTGCTTTGCCTAATGCATTTTGCTCTTGTGTGACTAGTGAGCAAAACTGAGCAAATATGGACAGCAATGTAGGAGAAATGCAGAAAAGATTGGGAGAGCTTCAGGTTTCTCAAAAGCTACAAGGTGAAGCGGAGAGTTCTTTGGTTGCAGAGTTGATTGATTTGCGGGCCAAAGGCAACCAACTGTTTGTACAGGGGGACTGGAAAGGGGCAATCTCATGTTATTCTGAATGCATAGACTTTGCTCTGAATAGTAAACAAGAAATTTACAAGGAAGCCATGGATGTCCTTGTGATCTGTTATTCTAACAGGGCAGAGGCATTGTTAAAGCTGGAGGAGTATGGGAAAGCAGTAGAAGACTGTGATAAAGCTCTGCAGCTTCATTCCACCCATCTCAAATCCCTATTTCGCAAAGGCAGGGCTTTGCACGAGCTTAAAGAGTACAACTTAGCTTGTTTATGCTTTCGACTCGCGCTAGAGCAATCCCCAGCTGCCAAGGAAATAAAGAGTCATTATGAGAAATCGAAGAGGTTGAATGAAGAGAACCTGCAAGGTAAGTTTGATCTCTCTGCCTATTTTCTTAATGGTTGCAGGTCGCAAGATATTCCAGAAGTGGGCAATTATTTTGGCCCAGTAATTATTAAGAAATCGCCTGTGCATGGGCGAGGTTTATTTGCTACTAAGGATGTTGAGGTCGGAGATACTGTACTTGTAGAGAATGCGATTGCGGTGAGTGGCATCTATCGAAGGCCGACGGCCATTACTGGCAAAGAGAACCCCAGTAGAACGATTGACCGTCTTAAACAAGACATAGTGGAGCAAGTAATCTCTTGCGCAATGGCATCTACTAGGATTTTGCGGCAATTGCAAGATCTTACCAATTCATGTTGGCTAAATGAGACAGAGGTTCCAGAAATGGAGGTTTTCAAAATAAACAATGGCAGTTGGAATAAATTTGGGGAAAACCCGGAGAATTTACATGTCGATCCATTCGAACTCAGAAAGGCTATGGAGCTCAACGCTCTTATCACATATATTACACAGGAAGAAGATAATCCAGATGAACCTGATCTCTCCAGCAAAGGATGGGTTTTCAACATGAAGAGCATAACAGAGCGATGCGGGTTTTGGGGGCTTGCATCTTTTATCAATCATTCGTGTTTTCCAAATGCAAAATACATGGTGGTGGGCAAAGCAATACTCATTATAGCTGTGAGAAGAATCGCGAGAGGGGAGGAGATTACTGTGCCCTACTGTAGAACTCTTGCGCCTTTGGTGAGGCGCGAGAAGTATTGCACACAAATGGGGTTTCGCTGTGAGTGTAAGCGGTGTGTGTTTGAACGATCTCTTGGTCCATCTTTTGTAAAACTGACACATGAGATCATTGCTAGTCATCGCTGGTTGATGGGAGATCTAGCAAATGGGCTAAAAAATGTTTCTTCCAGAGATATGGAATCACTTGTAGAACTCCTCCTGCAGTTGAACAAGATTGGCAGTGATGGTGAAAAAAAACATCTCATAAATGCTTCATTTGTTCATGTTTACTATTTTGTTCTTTCTGCTGCTACGGTATGTCTTGATCTTCGTGTGTTGTCACGGTTGCTTCCCACAAGCATGGAAGTGGCAGAGGCCATTTGGCATACTGTACCAGGCTCTGCTGCCTCCCTGGAGCTGTTTCGATTGCTTCCAAAGGTACAGAGGGATTTGCTTCTTGAAAAGGCCATGGAAGACGGCGTAAGGATAATTGGAAAACAGAAACCACATGTTCTTAAAACTTTGGTGGCATCAAAGATCGATGCAGTCTCACAATCAGTCTTCAGAACCTGGAATGCCCCTGACGTGAAATCTCGCTGAAATTCACTTTTGAAGCTCTTCTCATAGCGCTAGAACTTGCTTTGTTCATGACAATGGTATTGTTTGAAGCTGTTATACTTTTAGTCTTTATCCAGAAGGAGTTCTACCTATAATCTATTAATCTTCCTGCTTTTTCATCTGGTAGGTGCCAATATTTTTCTTGTAAGTTTTGTTTTAAGTTGCTTTCTCATTTCTTATGAGCCACGGTGCTTAGGAAAGCTTAGAGATGGTAAGAAACAACATTCTCATGATGGATTATAGCGTGTGATATGAAATATTGATGTAAAATCGAATTGAGAAGCAATATGGATTATGGAAACTTATATCATTAATAAGAAATAACATCCTTTTTACATAAATATGGACTAATTAAATTTATTCATGTAATTAACCATAATTAATGTAGATTTCATTCAAAGCAAGGCTAATTCATCTGCTAGAAATTAAATGTGAGGGAGAGATAAACATAATTTTGAAAATAATGATGAAAAAATATTGTTGATTTTATGTTAAAATTATTTGTCAAAATGCCATCAATTTGAAAAATATTTTGATTTATGCATAATCTTAAAATTATTGGAGTTTAAATTCAAGTCCTGGTCTATATATGAATCCATTGGGTTCAAATTTAAAATCGCATTCTTAATCTATTGTGCAAGAAGGAACCTAGTTACATGAGAATGAATTGATAGAATGAATACATAGAGATTTGTTAACCATCACTTTCTCCATGTTTGAATTTGTTGGTAAGAGTGATAATGTTTATGAACACCTTGGGGAAGATTGTGAGGTCTTTAGGGTCAAGTTCTCACAAGTCCACCCCATAGATGAGCAAATTGTACGAATATTGAATGAATAAACAAAGACAACATTTTTTAACATGTAGAGAGCCTATATGTAGATAAGGTCCCTTGTCCCTTATAAATTTGAAGCATGCCCTAAAGATCTATCCTTAATCGAACATGAGTTAATTACAAATTGAATGTCTTTGAATACCAAAACATAGAAACAATTTACAAAAGCATGTACCAAGCTCACTTATAATACCTCTTGTTTTTCAAATAGATTTATTTGGGATATCTTTTACCTACAATTTTAATAAATTATTTGTTTAATATTTAAGTTACATAGCTATATCAATAGTGCCAAAGTTTTATGAAAACAAACTATTTCAATGGTTTTAATGTCATTTTATTTCCTAAAATAAACTACTTTTCAAGAGTTATTTTTTGTAATTCTAAAAAATTTAAATAAAAAGAAAATAAATTATTTGCTTCATATGTTTATTATGATATTTTTATATTTAAATTACTAGAAATACACAAATATATAATTAAATAGATGAAAAAAGACAGAGTTATTCTATTTTAGAACTAATATTTCTAAGGACTTAATTTTTATAATACACTTATAAAATCATTATCAAAAAATTATATTTTTATTTAAATCATAACATATAATTGTAATAGAAAAAGAAAAATCTAATTTACCTATACTATCATTCTACTAATGACAACCTTTAGTTTTTCTATTTTTTCACCTCACTATTCTTTTCAATACTTTTTTCTTTGTACTTGAATATGCCACAACCATGATGAAACCAAACCTAAGCAAGTAATAACAAATTTTATTTATTTTTTATTTTATTTTAAAATGTGTTTACAAAGAAAATAAAAATTGATTTCATGTGTATTTCACATATTTATATCTGTCTTTATTATTAAATATTATGCTTATCATTAAATAGTAATACTCTAACTTGTAAATGAGTGTCAAATTAAAACTATTTTTTTGGTTAACACATTAATACCATTACACTTCACCTTTTTTGCTACTCTAGAATGCTTCTCATTATAATAATATATTATTAAAAATAAATATATAATTATTTTATTTACATATTTACATATTTTGTTTTATTTATTTGAAAATAATTTTTTTAAAAATCAGCTTAAAACTTAATTATTACCAACCATTCTATAATGTCGATAGCCTATATATAAAAAGGTAAAGCATATATATATATATAATTTCTTAAATGTTCTAGTATATAATAAAATAATTCTTAAGCAAGTAAAAGATCCCTTAAATAGTTCTAACATAAAATAAATAACTCATAAATAAATAAAATGTTTTTGAAATATGTCTAATGTAAAATAAAATTTAAGTATATTAATTTTATTTTATAGATACTCTTCAAAATTTCTACCATTTTATAGATGATGATGGATAATTATAGTTCAATTCAAGAAAAGAAATGCCGAAATCTACATATTGCAAACAAAAACCTTTGGAATTAGTTGGGAGATGTTAGACTAGTTTTGATCAATGATTGAGAACTTGACAATATTTTATATTTTAGGATTTTGTTAATGGTGCTATAATGCCAATGGAGGTAAATTTAATTAAATTGTAGGGCATGTCCATCATTCAATTCTATACATATGTATACTTGGCACTTGTTTCAAAATCAAACATTGTAAAAAACAAGAAATTTATGAATCTCTTAAGTAAATAAAAATTAAATATTTCTTAAATAATTCAACATAAAATAAAATAAATCTGAAGCAAATAAAATACTTCATAAATATTTATAACATAAAATAAAATAATATTATGTATATTAAAATGATTTGATAGGTCCTATTCCTCAAACTTTCTAGATTAATGATAATGAACAACTGTAGTTCAATTCTAGAAGGGAAATGCATAAAGGTATATATTATAAACACAACCCTATGGAATCAATCACGATCCATTAAATTAGTTTAGATCATTAGTTGAAAACTTGAGAAAATTTAAATATTGTCATGCTAGCAAGGCCAAATTTAATGAAGTTGTTGTTGGGATTGGTTGTCATGGATGTCAACACTTGGTGAAATTGTTGCATATATTTGTGAGATTGTTGTTTGGCACTAGTTGTCATTGATGTGTGGTGGTGTTGTTGAAGTTCATGGTTTGTTGTCATTCCTTGGTTGATGTCATGTAAAGTTGTATAGTGCATTGTTGCTATCAATAGAGTTGATTTCATGATGATATATTAAGATGACGATTAGAAGTAATGTTGATGGTGGAGAGATGTTGATGGTCTCTAGTATGTTGTATGCTCTCCTTTGTTGGAAGTATGTGTTTCTACAAGAAATTTTTGGTCTCCGCAAGTGGTGAAAGTCTCTAATCTAGGAAGTTGTTGTGAAGGTTGTTTGGGAGAATGCTTTGTATTCTTATGTTGTTGAAGACGTGGTCTTATAGTTTGGGATTCAGTGTTTGTGTTATATGGATGTTGCACTCCTATCTTTTTAGGTCACCAATATTGTTGAGGAAGTTTCTAGTAATTGTAAAAGTTTGGCAGTTTTGTTGGTTATTTGGACTGGTACAAAAATGCTCCACATTTCTTTGCATTGATGTTTCTTCTTCTATGACTTGGTGAACATGCTCTCAGTGCTTGTGTAGTGTCTTAATTTAGTTTTCATGTAATTAAGTGTTCCTCAAGCTATATTAATGTTATATCTTTAATGTTTATGTATTATGTGTTATTGGGATGAAGTATTGTGTTCTTGTTTGTTCTACGATGGTTGTTGGTTGAATGATAGTATGAAAGAAGTGTTTGGAAGTATTTTTGGATGTTCATGGAGTATCTCTTTATGGTCCACATCTCAATGATTGATCTACTTTATGCCACATATTATTTTGAGTTGGTTTTCTAGATAATTTATGGATATCTAGTTGACGGGGCTTGTTGTCTTGCTTCTGCTATTTGCTTGGGGGTTTGCACCAACATATAAAGTTGTGTTAGTGTGGATTTGTGTCCTAAAATATCTTGTTAAGACCCGTATTGAGTAAAATCAATTGGAAATATGTTTTTGGGCTGACTGGTTATGTGCTACATGTTTCATCTACATGTTTCCTTATTGTTCAACTTGGGTTCATATGCACCAACATGTGAATTTTTTGGGATCACATTGGAAAATGCAATAAGATTGTTTTTGGTCCTCTCTATCTTTTGGATAGGATCACATTATGTTTTTGTGGCCGATTTGTTGAGATCATTGTTTATATTCTTTCTTGGTTGACCTAATTGATGTTGTGTGATGTCGTGGAGGATATAAATATAAGATCAAATCAGATGTAAAGTGAGTGTATGAAATATATTGAAAATCAAGCAAAGATAGTGTGAAAGTGTATGGAAGAAAGATCAAATGCACTTTAACACCTTAGTCAACAAATTATATTGTTGACATATGTTGTAATTCCTAAATCTTCATGTATCTTGCTCTGAGATAGTGAATCTCATTAGGTCCTTGTAATTTGTATCTTTCCCTGGGGTTATGCACTTTAGTACAACAAGTCCTTTGTATTTTGTCCTAAGGTTATGCACCTTAGCTTGTAATTCCTTGGCAATGAGCCTAATTATAATTTTGTAAGCAACAAGCTTCTATATTATGAGTTAACTCTCACCATGCTTTTTCCCTCATTAGGTTTTCCATGTAAAAATCTCGGTGTCCTTGTGTGTTCATTGTCTTATCTTTCTTTTTTGTTGGTGTGTTTAAGTATTGTTGATTTTTTTGAGGATTGTTGATCTAGTTATAATTTGTTGATCTTATAAAAATTCAAAATTAAATTTGATATGAAGGGTTTATGTTTTTATTGATACTGATCACCCCCCCTCAGTATCCAGGTTTGCTCAACAATTGGTATTAGAGCCAAGTTTCTTTGAAAAATCTTAACCGCTTGAGGAAAGCTCTAGGATGGCACATGTGATGAATCATACAAGGGTCCTAGGTTTGATGGGACTAATTACACTTTTTGGAAAGTAAGAATGAAAGGTCATATAAACTCTCTAGGGTTTGGCATTTGGAAATCATTCAAAGATGGTTATACTACTACAACAGATCCAACTAAGATTATCTACTATATGAGAATAATGCCAAAGCAAAGAATGCTATCATGTGTGGGTTAGCTTATTCAAAACTTCCAAAGGTTATGAGTTATAATACTACTAAAGATGTATGGGAAAAAGATGAGCAACATATATGAAGGAGATAATAAAGTGAAGAAAGCTAAGATGCAAATCTTTAAGAGTAGATTTGAAACCCTAAGGATGACAAAGGATAAATATATTGGTAGCTGCATGCTTTGAGTGGATGACATTTTTACTGGCATTAGAGGTCTTGGTGGAGAAGTAAAAGAAGATGAGATTGTGAAGAAAGTTTTGAGATCTCTTCCTATAGCTTATAATCATAAGGTTTCTGCAATTGAAGAATCTAAGGACCTAGATAAGTATTTAGTAGATGAAATGTTTGGCAATCTCACAACCTTTGAAATGAGAGAATTTGACAAAGATGCTCCAAAGAAGGAAGTTACATTCAAAGCCCATAAAGAGATAGAATCTATGAAGCAACTGATCAGAATCATGACTTTGATGAGGTGGAAAAAAATTTTGTAAGAGGATTGAAGAAAGGATTCAACAAATATAAAGGTAAGTTACCTTTAAAGTGTTTAAATTGTGGAAGGTTTGGTCATTTTGCATCTAAATGTCCCTATAAATAGCTTTTTGATGATAACAAAAGAGAGAAGGTTAAAATAGGCCTTTATTCCAAGGAAAATAGTTTTTCTTGAGATGATGAGGATCTAATGATTCAAATGATGAAACCCTATTCATGGATTTGAAAGATAAAAAGGTTGATATCAGAGAATGTAAGAGGTCTAGCACCTTGTAGGATGAAAAAAATAATGAAATATCTATCGATGTGTGGACTAGCTTTCATGCTAGGGAAGAAGCAAATTCTTGGGTGATTGAAAATGGTTCTAACAACATGATTGGTGATAAAATAAGGTTCATCAATATTAAGAAGGTTAATGGTGGAGATGTTAAGTTTGGTGGTGATGAGTCAACACAAATCTTTGGAAGAGGTGCTAACAATTGATAGAAAGAACAAAATTGAATGTCCTTTGTGTTAAAGGTCTGAAGCCTAATCTTCTTAATACCAGTCAGATGTGTAGCAAAGGAACTCTCTTACTTTTTATGCTAATGGCTGTGAGATCAAATAGGTAGGTCCATAAGATTAGTTGTTGAAGGAATAAGGATGCCTATCATCTAAAAGAGGCACATGGAATAATCTACCTATTGGCTCAGTTTGGTGAGTGTGGTTGTGGCTTTAAAGAATGAGACACATCAATTTTTGATAATATGGTGAATATCAATTATTATCATGTAGTGAGAGACATGCCTAAGATAACCAAGCCTGCAAACACTTTATGCAAAGAATGTAAAATGGGAAAGAAAACAAGGAAAAGTTTCAAGAGCAAGGAGTGCACTGCTACAATGTCATTGGAGTTTATTCACATTGACCTATGTGGACCTACAAGGACAAGGATTCAACAAGGTGAAATGTATTTCATGTTTATTATAGATTATTACACTAGAATGACTTGGGTTACATTCTTAAGAGAAAAATCAGAAGCTTTTGATAAGTTTAAAATCTTCAAAGAAAAAGTTGAGAGTAAAATCCATGGATGTTAAGATCAAATTCCTAAGATTAGATAGAGGAGGTGAATTTGCTTCAAATGAAATTGAATTTTTTTGTGAAGATCATGGTATTAGAAGACATATGTTTTCTCGTAGAACCTCTTAGCAAAATGGGGTAGTGGAAAGGAAGAATAAGACTTTGCAAGAGATGGCTAGGGAAATGATGAAATGTGTAGATCTGCATGATATATATTGGAATGAAGCAATTCATGTACTATTGTTTACTTGCTTTTAACAAAGTGCAGTTGAGGGTCAATAGCACTAAAACCCTTTATGAGCTATGGTATTGAAGGCCTCCCATTATCAAATACTTTAGAATTTTTGGTGACAAATGTTATATCAAAAAAGATGAAGAAGACCTTGGAAATTTTGATTCAATGTGATGAAGGGATCTTTCTTGGCTAATATACCAAAAGCAAGGCCTCTGTATGGGGTATGTGCAGGATCATGGGGGTCCAAACGAGGCCTCTAAGTGGCAATGAAAATTCAGAAAATAAGAGTTAGGAAACTTGACATAAAAAATTGAATAGGTTATTAACATAATTTGAAAAATATGTAACAAAAGTTGTAGCAAATTGAATGTAGTTTCTAGACTACTAGTCCTTTTTTGGAAAAAAAAGTAAATTTGTTTTGAGAAAATTTGAAATTTCAATGTAGTGGTACTAAATTTTCAAGAAAAAGATAAGAAGCGGGTGTATGTCTAACCACCCTAAGTACAAGAAAAACTTTTTTTTTTTTGAGTTTTTCAATATAAGTAGAGGACACATGCTCGGATGTGCCAATTTTTTTTTTAATAATTTTTTTCCACGTAAATAATTAGTTATGATTTTTTTATTAGAACTTTTCAAAATTATTAAAACGTTTGTGTCTGATCACCATAACTTGGTCAAATAATTATAAAATTCATTTTTTTTTAATCCTATAGTATGCAAAGCATAGAATGTGGTGCATCTTGTAGATTCAAAAAATGTTAAGTAGTTTGAAAGTTATAGAAGTTTTTTAATCAGCCTATCAATTAGGACTTTAGATGTAATGTAGGTAGAAAATCAATAATAATTATTTATTAAATTCAAAATAAGGAAAAAGTTATATTGGTGGAAAGTTGGGAATTTTTTCTATAAACCCTTTTCGTTTGATAAAATTCGGGTTAAAAAAAGTCGTCAGCCACAAGGGCAAACTTCAGAAAACTAAACAAATTTTCAAAAACACATTTTTTGGGTTGACTTTCTAGGTCAAGCAATCCCAAACTAAATCCCGAGCCAATATTCGTTTTGGTTTGGTAATACCAAACCAAAACGGATATCCATTCATAATGGATATTCGTTAGTTATATTTTGTTATATTATTTATAATAAATAATATTATATAATATGTATTATGTATTTATAATACATATATTTATAATATATAATATTATGTATTATAATGTGTATTATATATAATATATTATATATTATGTATTATTATATTATATATTATTATATTATTATATTATATATAATATTAATATATATATATTGTATTATTATACTATACTATATAGTACATATATGTTGTATAGTATATTATATATTATATTGAATACATAGTATATATTATATATTTATTGATGTGCGACCAACTCACAAGAAAGAGAGAGGGAGAGGGAGGGACTTGAGAGAGAGGGAGAGGGAGGGAGGGAGAGAGGGAGAGGGAGGGAGGGAGGGAGAGAGGGAGTCTTGAGATGGAGAGAGAGAAAGAGACTTGAGAGGGAGGGAGGGAGTGAGAGTCTCCAAGAGAGAGAGACAAAGGGGGGCCTGAGAGTGAGAGGGAAAGAGAGAAAGAGAGAAAGTCCTAAGAGGGAGAGAGAGACATAGAGATTTGAGAGGGAGAGCGAGAGGCAAAGAGGAAGACATAGAGAGGGGGGAGAGACAAAGAGAGTCTTGAGAGAGAGGGGGGAGAGACAGAGAGAGAGTCTTGAGAGAGAGAGACCTGAGAGGGAGGGAGAGAGAGAGAGACTTGATCTAGGGAAAGATAGAGACTTAAGAGGGAGAGAGGGAGGGAGAGAGGAAGCTTTGAGAGACTTGAGAGAGAGAGGGGGTGGTAGGGACCTAAGAGTGAGAGGGAGAGACAGACAGAGAATTGAGATGAAGAGAGGGAGGGATAGACAGGGAGAGAGAGGGAGAGAGGGAGAGAGGGGGAGAGGGGGAGAAAGGGAAAGAGGGGGAGAGGGAGAGACCAGAGAGAGAGAGAGAGAGAGTTGAGAGGAAGAGTGTTTTCCCGTGTTGGGACCCTCTAGAATAAGAAGTGATACAACCATCAAACAAAACCATTACAACTCAATTCAACATTCATGCCATTAAAACCTTCAAGTTTAATAACATGCCATTAGAGCATTCATGTAAAAGACCATAAAATCATCATGAATAATAATCATTATCTTCCAATCATGATACATAAACAAGAACATTATGTACACCAAATGGGTTTGATGCAACTTTCAAACAAAATCCTTAGAAGAAATCAAGATACATGTTAATTAGATTGTTCATGTGAAATCTATACAATGATTATGATCAACAAATAAGTCATCATTCAACCATGATGCATGAATAAACACTATATATGCACACTATATATGAAAAAACACTAAATTAATAGATTATTTAATATTTATTACTAAATTTTTGTCTCATCATTATACTATTAAATATTCATAAATGCAACACTTAAATTATCCATCCAACAAAATTATTTATAAAATATCCATCCAAGATCATTTTTTTATAAATATAAGATCATTGTCTTAATAAAGTTTTGTGGCTCTCAGTTGCATCTATTTATTTATTTGTTTTTTCCTCTTTAGATTGGGATTGTCTCCTT
This sequence comes from Sequoia sempervirens, assembly GCA_007258455.2. NCBI lineage: Eukaryota > Viridiplantae > Streptophyta > Pinopsida > Cupressales > Cupressaceae > Sequoia > Sequoia sempervirens. The sequence goes on along the minus strand of VDFB02024729.1, from coordinate 252,994 downwards.
TCCTCTAGCCATCCTTGATGCTCATCTAAGTCCACTTCCATGGACCTAACCACATCAACAACAATTTGCAGTTTTGATGCAAAATGCCTCAATAATGGGTGAACACATTCTTCATTTTGAATAGTGTTAACTTGATCCTAAATGGTTCTAACATTCACATCGACTTGTTCTTGAAAGCAAGCACCATTGGGTGCAGGTGGTGGAGGTGGGGGGTTACGAGGTGGAGTGAGTGGAGGTGGAGTGGTTGGAGCTGGAGGGCATGGATCCATGATTTATATATAAGTGAATCTGCATTAAATTTGTAATTTAAAAAATGTAAGATACATGTTTAAAATCCCCTTAAACCCTTCAATATAAATGACTTAATTGAATACAAATGAAAAAATGTGTAAAGCTCATTTATGTCTAAGGCATGTAAATGGAAAACAAATAATTGTTAAAGTGATATGAAATCTCATTTAAAAATACATTAAATTTTTACTTTGCTACAATGTGGAAGTGTTAAGCTCCAAATTTCCAATACTAAGTGAATCTGTATACATAGTTAGTAATGGTTAAACAAAACTTGTCACTGCAACCATAGGGAAATGGGAAAAGTTAATGGGAAATAATCAATGGTTAGTGTGGGAGGCTATCATTTGTATATGATACAATAGAATAGCCTCTTGCACAACCCATCGATTATTACCCATTCACTTCGCCCATTTCCCTATGGTTGTAGGGACAAGTTTTGTCTAGTCAATACTAACAATGGATCCAAATTCACCAAGTATTAGAAATTTAGAGCACTTCCAACAAGGATCCTTTCTATTTTGAGAGCTGAAGAGAGTCAAAAGAATTAAAAAATTAAAAAACAAATTGTTTAGCAAAGAAATACCAACTTAAAAATAAGAAACAAAGCAAGAATTTAAGAAACATGAAAATAAGTGATAAAGAAGAAGGAAAAATAGACAGGAATGTAAAACAGTTTTAAAAAATGCAGAAAGGGGGTAATGAAAGTTCTATTTTATGTTTGTTTAGTAAACTAGGTTTAATTTTATGCTTTTTTTCTAGTAATGAAGGTTCCATTTTTTTGTTTGATGTTTTTTTTTGTTTTCCACTAACTAGGGTTTCAATTTTTTTTATAAGTTTAGATAGAAAGGAAAAAAATCAATAAATCTACAAAGAATGCAAAAAAAAACTTAAATTTATCACTAATTAGCCAAAAAAATTGAAAAAATGCAAAAACAACATACCTGGAGGTCGCTAGAGGTCGTTGCTCGACTGTTGCATCACCAGAATGAGGCAGGGTTCATGAAAATGAGGAAGAATTCATGTTATAAAGTCCTCAAATAAACGGATATCCATTTTGTAAAACTATATTATATTTATATGTGGCTTAAATTAAATGGAATGATATTCGTTTATTACATAATAAATTTATTTTATTTAAACATACAATAGTATATTTCACATATAACTTTCATATTATATATTATATATTATATAATACATTATATTATATAATATATATAATATATAAGATATATATTATATTATATAATATATAATATATAATATATAATATGTAATATGTAATATATATTAAATATATATTATATATTATATTTAATACATTATCTCCATTTGAAAATGAGGCAGACTTTTTCCTCAACAAAACAGATATCTGTTTTGAAAATATAAAATTAATTAAAATATTGAAAAGGGATACCCATTTTTCTTTTCAAAACAAATATTCGTTTTGAATACATGAAATTGAGGAAAAATAATTTTGGGAAAAGGATATATGTTATTAATGGATATCCATTTTGGTTTGGTATTACCAAACCAAATTCAAATTTTACCCAACCAATACAAAAAGTCAACTTTTTGTTTCATGATTTTGGTGAAGTAAAAACATTTTTTTTTCTCATTGCCACTTTTTGTCCCATCATGATCTTGCATGTGCCCCTCCTTTATAGTGATATTTAGAATTTCATTGCTGGGAATATGATTCTAAATGTAATTAAAACAATTTATTGTCTCAACCCAAAAAGATTGAGCTATAGGTTGAGACTGAAGCATAGAATTGCCCATCTCCCTAAGTGATATTCTTTAATTTAACGACACCATTCTATTAAGGATTAAATAAGGAACCATAAATTGATGATGAATTTAATTCTCAATGTAATAGTCATAAAAATTTTGGTTCACATATTCCCTCCCATTATCTATGCAAAGATACCATGTAGAAGAACCTAATAGCTTCTCCGAAAATACCCTAAATATCCTAAAAATGGTGAAGACATCACTCTTATACTTAAGAAAGTTCCCATATGTGAAGAGAGTAATCATCAATGAATGTAATAATGTACTTGTCTCTTGAAAATAAGGGGGTGAGAAAGGATATGTAAGGTCACTATGTACCAACTCTATTAAGGTAGAAGCACGGTGGGCCTTATACTTGGGAAAGGGCACCTAATAATATTGTCCAAGAATATAGCCTTAAAAATGCCCTCTATGAATGAAACCTTATAAATACCAAGTACTAACTCATGTGTACTCAAATATTATATATACTTATTGTTGACATGACCAAAATGTTCATGCCAAAGTATACTCAAGGAATCTACATGGGTAATGTGTGATGAACCATTCAATGACTCAAAAGCATGGAACCTATATAATTTGGACTTATGGTCAACTCTAATTGAAGCAATAAATGTCTATATATGATAAAGATCATGAATAAAAACATCAATAGGTAAAAATTCAACTATCTAATCCCCCTAGTGCATAAATATCTAAAATAAGGAGAACATTTGTAATGTGACCAATTTGGTCATCTAAAATGTCCCTTACCCCAAAACTAAAATCTATGAAGAGTTACCCACAATAATTTAAGAAGTACTACTACAATAATGAGGCTAAAGTAGATCAAATGAATGAGTCATGTTACGCGAGGCTCTAAAGTCTAAAATCTAACTATGTGCTAAAGATAAAGCTTATGTTGAAATTGTGTGTCCTTTTCCTATGTTGGTGGAAGAAGAATTAGAGGGTGAAATAATGTTGTTGCATGGCCTCCTCTAATGTATCTAGTCTCTTCCAACATTAGGTAACTACATGACCCTTATTTCCATAAAATTTGCAATAATATCCTATTTTTTTGTTAACCTTAGAGGAAGACTTTCCAAGATAAGAAGATTCATAATTTTTAGGTGTGGATTGATATTTTTTATCTAACTTCTACTTAGGCTTGGATAAAATCTCACTATTTGATGAAGATTTTGCTAAGGACTTTGTGTCTTGTTACCTTTACCTTTGGTTGATTTGGTGACCAATGTATGATTCTTGGAACTATAAAGTGGATTCAACTATATCAACTTAGCAATGTGTTCTCATGTCAAGTGATCACAAAAGACCTCAAATGAAGGAATGGTAAATGTGTCTCCAAAGGAATATATAGTGGCATACAATATATAAGAGAACACATGAAAGGGCCTTTTAATCTTAGACAAGATAAAAATTTAGACGCTTTATCATCCTTGTCATTTCTATAACCCAATCAAAGTGATCTCAATGGAAAATTTTATCTAAAAGTCTTCATTAAAAAGAAATAAATTAAGTGCTATTGTATTCAATATCGCCTCAATTTGTAATGCTAAAAAATCATTGAATATATCAAAAAAAATATGTACATTTACCCATATCCACTTAATATTCATGCAAGAATCTATGTGAAACAACAAGCTATTTAAAACATTAATTATAATAAGACCCACGGCTTTATTCATCTTATATCTATAATAAAATATCTCATATTCCAATATCATCCAATGTGAATGATAGTCACATGTACATGAGTAATCTATTCATCTAAGGTTTCTAGGTGTGATAATTGCGTGGTGTAAGGTTCTCAGTAGAAGAGTTTTTCACCATGTGTATGTGTGTTTTCTTATTCTTATATGTATTGTATGAATAAAATTTACCCACCCCCCCCCCCACACACACACAGTAATAAAAAATATATATATTTTGTAAAATTGACAACTAAAAAGTAAGGAAAAAATCATTTCAAATTTGATCTTTATGTACCTGGTAAAAACTCTAGAAAAAAATGACTCTTGAGAAAAATCTAAGATCTGTTACAAAAAAATTTAAAGGTCTGGAAAATTATAGCAATCTTCCCCAATCGAGACAGCCCTATTCTACTATGGAGAATAAGATCTCTGAATTGAATAGTAAAATGAGGGGAGATGTTATCTCTCCTCGAGCAAAATGAGGATCCTATCTTGGAATGTTAGGGGCCTAAATTCCCCTAACAAACGACACTATATAAAGTGTCAAATTCTCAATACTAATTTAGACATTGTTCTCTTATAGGAAACAAAATTCTTAGCTCAATCAACCTCTGATTTGTTTGTTACTTGGCATAATTGGGATTTCATATCTTCTCCTACCCAAGGTGCTTCAGGAGGTCTGGCTATTCTTTGGAATAAATTTTTTGTGAATTCAAAAATTCTTTCTATTCGAGAAAATTGGATTCAATCCTTTGTCAATTGTTTGAAAACAAATAATGTTTTCTTCATCTTCAACATTTATGGTCCTTGTGCAACTTTTTCTAAAAAACAATTGTGGACTCGACTTTCTTTGGCATTAGCTTCTCTAAAAAATGACATGAATATTTTTTCTGGTGATTTTTATGCTATTCGATGCCCCTCAGAGAAATCAGGTGGCATCATCCCTCCATCTAAGGTTATGGAAGATTGTAATCATTTTATTATTAATAGTGGCCTCTATGATTGTGCACCAAAGAATGGCAGTTTTACATGGAATAATAAGCCTAGAGGCTTTTCTCAAATTGTAGAAAGATTGGATCGATTTCTTCTATATCTGATAATTGGTTTAACTCCCCCTGGGACTTTTCTTTATCAATTTTGACTCTTCCTGGATCTTATCACTTTCCAATTTCCCTATCAATTTTTAACAACAAGCCGACCAAGAAGGGCTACTTCAAATTTGAACCGATGTGGTTCAAAGATCCAGATTTTATTCCCCTCCTTAAAAAATGGTGGTCTGAGTGCCCTTTCGTAGCTGGTACTTGCATGTTTCAACTCCATAAAAAATTGAATTTTATCAAAGGGAAAATAAAGGAATGGAATTAAAAACATGTTTGAAGAACAATTTCAAAGAAAAATCGAAAGTTGAACTTGAATTAGCCAACCTGTATGATATAGTGATAAAAAATGGAATGGACTCAACCCTCTATGATAAGCAAAAATCCTTAAAGGAAGAACTAGATGAACTTTTGGCAAGGGAAGAATGTTACTGGCGACAAAAATCTAGAGATATTTGGTTAGGGGAAGGAGATAGAAACACTAAATTTTTTCATGCCTAGATGAAAATGAGAAGACAAACAAATAGGATTGAGTCTATTCTTTCCCCTTCTAGGGACACTTTAATTATAGACGAAGATATAGAAGTTGCGGTAATTTCCTTTTTCAAAGATTTGTTAGCTCCTATAAAATCTAATAGACCTTTGGAAAACAATGTCGTTCTTGGTAATATTCCCACTCTAGTTGATAGGGAACATAACAAATTGTTAATGGTTGAATTCACCATGGAGGAAGTGAAAATTTTTGTCTTCTCCTTGACCACAGAAAAGGCTTTTGGGCCCAATGGCTTCACAACATTATTTTTTCACAAGTGTTGGGACTTTGTTGGTAGAGACATCTTTCTTTCCATCAAAGAATCAAGAAGGAACAAAAAAATATTGAAAGATTTTAATGCAACTTTGATTGCTCTCATTCCCAAGAAATCTAATCCTTTTTATTTCAAGGAGTTTAGACCTATTTCCAGGTGTGTAATACCATTTTTAGAAACTTCACTAAGGCAATAGCTCTTAAACTTGCAAAAATTCCCCCCTCCATTATCTTGATTGAACAGGGGGGTTTTGTCCCAGGGAAAGACACCCTTAAAGGGGCTATTTTAGCACATGAAGTATTACATTCAGTAACGAAGGACAAGTACCCTTAAATGATTCTAAAACTGGATATGGAAAAAGCTTACGACAAAGTTAAATGGGATTTCCTCTTAGCAGTACTTAAAAAAATTGGATTTGCAAATAGATGGTGTAAATGGATCTCTTCATGTATATCTGGTGTAATCTTTTCTATTTTGGTAAATGGTTCCCCAGTTAGTAAAATTGCTCTTACAAGGGGTATACAGCAAGGTGACCCCCTTTCACCTTTCTTATTTATTTTGATGGTAGAAGGATTAAGTAGATCAATCATTGCGGCAAGAAAAAATTGGTTGCAGAAAGGTATCACTATTAATCCCTTTCCCACTCCAATCTCTCACTCCCTCTTTGTGGATGATACCCTTCTTTTTGGATAGGAAACCATAGAGGAAGCAAGAGAAATCAAAACAATTCTTTCAAATTATTGTTTGGCATCAGGCCAGTCCTTCAATGTTGAAAAATCAAAGATCTTCTTTATTAATGTGAACCCCTTGGTTAAAATCCAGCTTTCAAAATTTTGGGGTTTCCAAAGTGGAACCTTACCCTGCAAGTATTTAGGAATTCCCTTCTTCTCAAGTACAGAAAAGTGTGACTTTTGGGATAATCTTGTTTCTTCCACCTCTAGTCATATCCTCCTCTGGAAATCCAAATGGTTGTTATTTGCAGGAAAACTAGTTTTATTAAAGGTTGTCCTTCATTCGTTACCTATCTATTTAATGTCATTCCTGAAAATACCTTATGAAAAAGGGCTTGCTCTCCAAAAAATCTTCAAAAACTTCCTTTGTGCTGAAAAATGTCACACAAAAGAAGAAATTTCCTTTAGTTGCTTGGGAAAATGTCTGCAAGTCGAAAGCCTCACAGGATGCGGGCTTGAGAGACATTTTCCTATGTACAAAATAAATCCCTTGGTTCCAAATTGGTTTGGAAATTGTACTCTAATCCAAACAAGAAGTGGTGTCAAATCATGTGGCACAAATATTTGGATTCCATGGAAAAGGAAAGGATTTTCACCTAAAGAAACCTCCCATCTGGGTCTAAAATCTGGAATTTTATAGTTTCTTGCATACATGACATTCTCCTCACGTCTCTTGGTTGGTTAACAATGGCGAGAAAGCCATTTTTTGGGACGATACTTGGAATGGATATCAACCCCTCAAACTTCTTAGAGATTGGTCTCAACTAGAGACTACACTGAAAAGTGTTTGGGGGGATAAAGTGAAAAACTATTTTGTTATTGATCAGAAGGATCCTTTACAAAAATTTAAATGGAAAGATTTTAGTTTCCTCCCAATCCCATCTTACATGAAGGACTCTCTCAAATCTAAATTCTTAAAAAGGAAAATTATCTTTCCAGAAAAACTTGATGAAATAATTTGGACAAGGTCTAAATTGGGTAATTACACTATTAGAGAAGGTTATAACTCTTTGGTTAATGATGATGTCCCATCTTCTTGGCCTTCTCATCTCTGCTGGGGTCCTAATGTACTTTCGAAGGCAGGGGATTGTAGCTAGTTGGCCATCAAAGACAATACTTTTGGGCATGAGACTGGATAGATTGTGAATAGTTCCTCTCTTCCCCTGAGTGTTGTGTCGTAATGCATTTGAATCTACATATCATCTACTCATTAACTACCCATTTGCATATGAATGTTGGATATGGTTAATGTGCAGACTGGGTTGGCATTCTCCCTTGCAAAACATGATCCTCCATCATTTTTAGAGTTGGCCCAATTTATATTCAACCTCTAATTTTTATTTTCTTTGGGAAATTTATCCCTCAATACTCATTTGGAACATTTAGCTTGAAAGGAACAGGCAGATTTTTAAAAAGGAACAACTTTCTATGGGTCAATTTATTCAAAAAATTGAAATTTCCATCTCTGAAACGGCTATGTCAAGTCTATATAAGAATACAATTACTAACAAAAGCTTCTCTTCTTGAGACTCTTTCATTCTAAAGAATTGGTCTCTCCTCAAAATTCCCAGTGTGGGCTCCATCATGTCCAAAAATCCTCCTGTTTTAAATAGATCTATTATCAAATGGTTACCTCCACCTAAGGGTTACATTAAACTCAATTTTGATGGGGCTCCTAGAGGAAACCCTGGAAAGTCAGGGACTGCCTCAGTCCTACGAGATTGTCAAGGTAATTTTGTTGGAGGAATCTACTCTAGTCTCCCATAAGGTACTAATAATTTTGCAAAATTTAATGCTTTAAAGCTGGGTTTGAAATTAGCAACTGATTTATCTATTCCTCATCTTCAGATTGAAGGGGACTCCATGGTTGTGGTGTCTTCACTATTAAATGGTTACTCAAATACTTGGCATCATAATTATCTTGCTTCTCATATTCATCATTTCCTGAACAATTTTCTCTCTTATCAAGTAATGCATTGCTACAAGGAAGCCAATAAACAAGTAAACCATCTTGAAAACAAGGCCATTGATGAAAATATACATTTAGTAAGTTCTTTCGTATCAGGAATACTTGAATTTTCTGAATCCCTAATTTGAAATTTCCTCTTATTGACTCCTAGTTGTATAAACATGTCGTAGATCTTATACATTTATTTCGGCTTACGACTTGAGCTAATTATTGCTTGGTCAGGTATGATTATGGATCCATTTTTATATGGCTTTGATGTACTAAAAAAAATTTGGCAAATATGGTTCCGGCATGGTATTGTGACCTAAATGGTTGAATATGTGGCAATGTTGGCTCATTTTTTAGACCGTGATCTGGAAGGATGTATATTTAACTTATTGGTCATGGCCTTGTTGGCTCAAGTATGTGGAAAATTCCACCTTTCCAGTACTATGGTATTCTTGTGGGCCCCTCCTCCATAGTAATTGCATTTAGGGATTTACTTCCTCTGTTCAGTTAGTGTGTGGGAGCTTTGGCGACACATTTTAAACTATATTTTCTTGGGGAATGTTGCTTCAATACAGGCTATTTCTCATTCCCAAGATCTGGTTATTGTGGTTAACGACTAGATGCTTGTCTCCATTTTGGGGAAACATTTCCTTCGGCTATTGATAAATATTCTGCTTTTAACATCATCGCCAAAATGGAAAATTGTGGTGATATTTAAATGGGCAAGCTCATTTAATGGTTTGCATTTACTACTAGTTCTTGCTACTTGTGGCTTGTGTGAATGTCTCCTTTCACATGCTCTTTTCCCATGAAATTTGGGAATGTTTGGGTGTACATGGGCCGCCTATAAATGTTGGGATCATGTGTTATGTGGATATGTTGATCTCCATACCTTATCAATGAATCAAAAACTACACCATTCGATACATTGAGGTCATCAATGTTCATTTTGTGACAAATGGCTTGGTTCTACTATATTGTTTATCAGCACAATTATGTTGGCATTTCAAGTTACTATGCACCACCTTTCAATAAAGTAAGATTAAACTGACATATATTATCTGATTTACACTGATTGTCTCCCAGCGTGTGATGGTGTTATTTATGGATTATTTCAGGTTTTTTGCATTTGTATCTCATTTGCTTCTTGCAGAAGACGCAATGAAAAAGTATTTCAGGGTTGTGGTTCCGACAAGATATCATGAGCTAAGCGATGCAAGGCCCTTCCCCATAGAAAAATTGGGCCGAACTTTCATTTTAGAATGCAAACTAGTGGAGGACACCATAATGACTATTTTGGGAAACGACTAGTTAGATTTCCATTCCATGTCACTCCCTCATGAGGTAGCATCTTGTTTTGTTTCTAACTTGATGGATGTTCTTTGGTGGAGAGAGATGGTTAAATTCTTAGTTGGTTCATATATATTCGTCCTCATGTTTGTCCTCTATCTTCATTGCATAATGCTTTTGAGGATTATGATATTTTAAATGGATCTAACCTAGTGGGAAATGTTCTTTGCCGCGAATTCATCCTCTCTGATCATTCAATCTCAGCTATCCTAAGCTCGATGACCCATGGCTTGCTGGATGATTACTCATGTGATTTCATTAAAAATTTGCATGGACTCAAACCAAGATTAGGTCACACAATTTTGAATATGCTCCTAGACCTCTTTGATGTAGTTCTTGATCTGCCATGCTTTGGTGGAACCCCACTCCACTCCATACTTTCCTCCACCCACATATTTGGAATCCTCAAAGGAGAGTGACATCTACTCATAACGCTATTTGGTAACCTCATTTTTGTGCTCTTATGGTTCTCAGCGCTTTATCAATTGGAGATTGTTAGTTTTTTCTTACCCCTTAGTGGGTCTTCTAGCGCCCTAATGGTTTTTTCTCACTCTCGGTTTATCATGGCTCGAGCTTGGCTTTTGGCTTGTTTTCTTCACTTCCATACATTTTTTGCATCTCAACTGTAGTGTTTTTTCCCGTTGCTTTCTAAAAAGGTCTCTACGATGGTTTTGTTCGTCCTAATCATGCTACAAGTCTACAATGGTTTTGTTTCTTTAAATCAATTTGCAGGTCTTGCTTCTATTCATGGACCAAATTTTCCACCTTTTTCTTGGCTTCTTCTCCTTCAATGGGGAATCCTTTGGTTCAGCTCCCCTGTTCATATGTCAGGGTTTCTTGGTGATTCATCCTTTAGTCGATTGGTCCCCTGTTGTTTTGGTTCATGGATACTATGTATTGCTCTATAAACCCAATGTTGGGTTCTTTTGTCTCCTAGGTGATCAGCCTTCTCTTCATACTTACTCATGTCTTCAGATACTATATTTGTCTATAATTGCAATTTTGGATCTACCTCTACCATATCTAGCTATGTACTTTTCTCTTTTATAAATAAAATTTTTGGCTTTGCCACTTTTATATATAAAAAAAATATTCTAGAAAATCAAGTCTAAGAACTATGTAGAACATCAAACAAACTTCCTAGTGCTACAAGAGTCACAAAAAATGAAATACAAGCCAAACATTATGAGTCTAGAAGTGAAAATATGAAGACCTAACTACAAAAAAAAATATCACCAAGATTAAAATATAACAAAATTACTAGCATCACTTAAAAGTGCTTAGAAATAGATTTTTTATGATATCTCATTTTCAAAAGTTTTTACTCTATTAACCCAAGTTATGTTCAAAAGAAAAAATAACTACTTTAGGGCATAAAAATAGGGATTGGTGGCTAGGTGGTAGTGATTTGGTGGCAAGTTAGTTGTGACCTAATGGTGCCACTCTTAAGGGTGGTGACTAGGTAACACTTGGGTGTGAACTATAAGGAGGACAAGATAAGCAATGCCCAATGGCCTTCTAATAGAGATTTAATGGTTTGCACTGATAGAGTTTGCCAATATGGCTATGCCACTAGTAGTAGTGTTTCCAACTAGAGGTGTCACTTGCGATCAAGTTATGCTAGATAATTTTAAAATATAAGCAATTAAAATTAATCCCCCAATCATTGATGTGACTAACACTTTACTCCTTATTGATAGTAAAAAAATATGGTTGTCAAAAATAATAGCGACAACTTGTAAACTAACACTCATAATTAGAAAAATCTTGAAAACATAAGAATCACAAATAAATTTGTTGGAATCATGAAAAAAATATTGTTGGAATCATGAAAAAAAAAAATTTGTAATTTTTTTCTAGAATCATACAACCTAAATAGGCATCATAGAAATAATGGCAACACACATATGGACCTGTATGAATCCATTTGTATGTATAATTTTGTATAACTATATAAAATTTGACATAAATTTCAATGTGTCCCCAAAATGTTTATTTTCTTACTTAGGTTATAGCATTTGTACAAGTGATCTTAATTTTTTAAAATATTTTAAATGTAATAGTGAAGTCAATTTTACACCAAGATACATCATTTGAATGTTTATAGTTGAATCTTTTAGAAAATGATAGAGAATCATATATTTAGAGCTCTTATACCATTTTGGATTTGATTATTTAACCCTAAAACTCCTGAAAATCACTTGAAATAAAAACATATTATAAAAGGAGACAAAAAGAAATGGACTTTTCGTAATAGCCTAAGAGTTCTATTGATGTAAAAACACATGAATAATAATACAATATACAATGAATTACTCTTGATAAAGGATAAAAAAACTCTAAGTGAAACCCTAGGGTAGGATTCAATTAGATCATGATATGTGTCCTAATCCTATAACTTGAGACATAAAAACACATGACCTAAGTAACCTTAAGTATACTAGTGCAAAATGAGACCTAATAATTAAATAATTAATTAATAATTTTTATTTTAATAATAATGGTTAAAATCAAATATAAAACATGAAAATAATAAATGATACTATCAAATTTAATTTAAAAACATACAATTTCAATATTTTACATCAATAGAAGAAGAAAAAGGATAGATTAGTCATATAATGATTTTAATTCCTCAAAAACATGAAAAAGTATGTTTATATGTTAGAGAATGTGTAGTTTGCAAGAAAAAATATAGCAATTGGTTCCAAAATCATGGTATTCACATACTTTATAAAATTGTTTTTTCTATACACACAAAAATGTGAGCATGTTATAATATGCTCACATTACCTATTATTTTGAAAGCTATCAACCCTTAAGGTTGGATTTTCCTTGGATATCCAACCCAAAAGATTGGAATTTCATGTCAACACCCAAACACAAGTAGTCTACAAAATATAGGAAAATAATTAAATGTCCAGTTTGTTCTATTAGGTTTGCACATTTTTTAGATTAATCCAAAAAAATACACAATGATTTCTAGCTCTAGATTACCTTTCTAACCATGTATTTTTTTCTAAAATCTAAGAATATTATGGTTTTCATCTTCAATTTTATTTGCTAGTGTCTTTTTTTTTTGACAAAAAATTATATATAGTATTTTTTATCTCATTTTTATTTTCTCGTCTTTTTTAAAAATAAAAAATAAAATTAGACTCTATTCTATACACATTAAAAAATTCATTGATTAGTTTTTTAAAATCTAAAGGGGGAGCACATTGTTTTATATTTTTTATGATGTATCAATCTTTTAAATTAGTAATATATTTATTAAAAAATTAACAAAAAATTAGATATAAATTATGTGATATTAGCCAAATTTTCACTTATTTTTTGAAATACTTAAAAAAAATTAGCATTTTAGATGGAGCACACCAAATGATATATTATATTTTTTGCCAAAAATAAAACCGCTTTGTGTACTCCCCCTATTTCATCCTCTTAATTTTCACCATTTAGAAAAATAGTAGTTTAGAAACTAGATTCTAGCCTTTACTAATCTTGTTCTTATCACATATATTTAAATTTTGAATGTAGTTATCTTGAATTTCTCATCCAAGATCAATTTTGACTTATTTCAAGGAAAAAAATTACCATTTTTGACATCCTTTTGGTCCTTGATTTCTATGCAAATACCCTAGATTCTATTCACCTTCTCCTTCCCTATGTTTGAGTCTATCAATGTGATATTTAAAAATATTCTAATGGGTAAGTCGACCAGGGTGGGGGGTAATGTAGTGGCCAAAAATAGTTATTTTAGGGAAATATGTGTGTGCTATAGAAAATACATATGAACCATAATGTGTATGCACTATACCACATATTTTTTATTGGATTAGATCCAACTTGTAATGCATATGCATCATGTTTTGTAAAACTCAATACAAAACATAATGTGTTGATGTTATATAATGTGCAAGTATTTTTAATGTCTTGAATTTAAATTTTAAATAATTGTGATCATTAAGGCATGTATTTCCAACTAAATTTATTTTTTCAACATAAAATATTGAATTCAAATTTCAACCTTGTTTTTTATTAGTGTAAAACAGGTTTTTAAGGGGCCCTGAAACCTTGTACAAAAGAAAAAGTAGCACGAAGATAAAGCATAAAAGTTGTCCCCACCAAAAAACACCAAGTTGATTAAACAACAATCAACCACCCAATAGCAGAAAGCAAGAAAAGCCACAAGAAAAACAAGAGAGAAAAACAAATCAGTGACTAAATAAGTTATTTTAACATCCAAGTTTCTTCCAAATCCTTGGATATCACCTTATTCTGCATCTCCATGATTTCATCAACATCCTGCATCAGCGCCACATTTCTCTTTTTTGTTTTGCTATGAGTACGAACACTTAGACTTGTCCCCATATCAACAACCTATTTACCCATGTATCATTGTCCTCATCACCATCCTGCTTTGTCAGATCATTAAACACTTCAACCTTGTTAGCTATGCATGGTCTACATTATTTTTTGATGAAACCACCACTTAAAAAACAAGTTACTTCTTATATTTATAGACATATAATTTTTTAAATATTTTGAATAAGTCAAGCTATTTATTTGTATTTTCTCTAAATAGTGTCTTCATATTCCTAAAATACATATATATTTAATTGTTCTTTATAGATTTTGACCCACTTGTCTAAATTTGAAAAACATTTAATGGGATTATTCTATGCTCCGTTCTATATATTATATATTTGAATTAATTTTGCACACACTATGTAGCAAATACACTCAATGACGTAGTTTTTAGGATGCACCTACTTTGAAAATCACCAAAAAGAGGGGGGTACACATCAAACACTATGTTATACTTTAATGATAAAATAGAAACACTTTTATGTGTTTTTAACATCTTTATTGCTATGTAAGTTGCAGCTAGGGTTGTTCCATTATATTACTAAGAAATATTATTACATCATTTTCCAAGATTTTGGCTTTGCCATTAGGCTACATTTACAAATGGCTCTTCGAGAAAAATGAGCCTTTTCATATATAGCTATGAGGTGTCCATCTTACAAAAAAATTGACAAAGCATTGCAACTTCTACCCATATCCTATTGGAATGTTATACAATTCACGAAGCCACTCCAAGTCATACATAGGTTCCAAATTGTTTAGCCTTTTCAAGAATTAGCAACCCTTTATTGTGAGCACCCTGTGTTGCATTAATGTCATGGTTCTGAAATTTATAAGAAACAAGAACCATTCAACTATTGTCACTTCTTCTGGCACCAAAGGGATGCCATTTGATCATGGTGGCCCTACACCATACCTTGCTACCCATAATACTTTGTTTAGAATCCTCCAAATTATTATTTTTAAATAGGGTGTTGGCAAGGACATTTATCACCTCCTTTGACTCTCCCAAGTCAAGTAGTGACACAACAAAATGGAGGTGATGTCTTTGTTCACCTTATATCATCTTTCATCCTCTAATAATTCCACAAAAACCATCTCATTTCCTTCAAATTTCTACCACAATGCTCCTTCAATATAACCTTCAATCGTTGATATGAAATTGCCCCCAGGAAGGCCATTTGGCATCATTAGCTAGTTAAGTACACTAGTGTATCCATGCCCTATGAAACCCCAAACTAGCTGCTAGTTTTATCTTTTCCTTCCACTTGTTTAAGTCTAGATGATATAGGTTGTGATTGGTCCACTCTCACATTTCACATAAATTTTGCATTTCCCATCCAACTTTGGGTGGGTGCCATTTTGCCTAGTTCCTAAGCATAGCTGTAGTCTGAACACTAAAAGCCCCATTAATGAGGAGTGTGTTTTTAACATTTCATCCACTTAACCTTAACTATTTAAAAAAAAATCTTTAGTAGTTTATTATAGTAATACAATTTTTGTTGTTATCATATCTTTAAATTTTGAGAGTATGATTTTGAATTACTCATCCAAGTTCAATTTTATGTAATTTTAGGGAAAAAGTGATTATTTTTTACCCTTTTTTGTCTCCCATTTCCATGCACTTACTCTAGTGGAGATTACCATATGGATAGATTCAGATTTTCCTTTATCAACCCCCAAATGAGCTAACTTTATGGTTTTGAGCAAACAATTGTAGATAACATGCATATATGTACATATGGCCTGTATGATTCTAATGTAAAATTTTATTCTTCTACTCCTTTTAGAATACTGATGTGTGCTCTAAATATTTTCCCTTACTAGTTAGTGCGATTTTCTGATATGAATTAGTTACACATTGAATCTCTTTAAATACCAAGACATAACAACAATTCACAAAAGCATGTGTTTAGTTGACTCATAATAGTTACTAAAAAAGGGATTAGAAGTTGGAATTTGAGTTTGAACATTTGAATATCAAGTGGCATGGAAAAGAACCAAATAGGAAAAAGATCAAATCAATGAAAGTGGTGAATGGATAGAAGTATGTGAAAAATGTGAAAGCAATAAATAAGTTATGCATAACAAATATATAAAAATACATACAAATATCTTTAATAAATGGATACAAACCAAACCTAACACAAGAATGGCTTATATTTGAATTTTCCAAATATAATTGTGTTAAAACTTGTTCTATCAAAATGAACCTAAAACTAAATGGAAATTGGTATGGCTATTCAAATTTCATCATTACATTTAAAAGTAAAGATACTTGTTTAGATTAGGTTTTCTCCTATAATAAATGTCTCTCAAAATACCCTAGGTTTATAGTTTTAACGAATCACTACTCAAATTTTAATAATATATAATTAAATAATAAAAACTACAATTGAATAAAACCTTCTTTTCAATTATTAGGTCTCTCCAATTCTTTCTTGTTTTTTCATTTTAATAACTATATGTGCAATTTAAAGTGAAGTCATTTAAAGACTTAAATTTTAATAATGTAAATTTGAGCACTACAATGATTAATGCTATTTATTAAATGTGAGTCATCATGGTTAGGTTTTATGTTGTAGTGCTTGCTTTGCAAATACAATGAATTTGTAGATTTAATAAATCTGTCTACGTTAAAGTGATGTCATTTGATGACTTAAAATTCACCATTACATGACAAATTGTGAGACTTGTCCACATAAATTTTTATTCTATAATGCACGCCTTTCAAAATACTCTAGATTCATCGATTTAACAAATCCATGCGAATTAAAGTGAAGCCACTCAAATTTCAATAACATATAATTAAGTAATAATGAAATAAAATAGAATAAAACTTTTTTTAATTATTGAGTTCCTCCACTTCTTTTTGTTTTTTCACTTTTCAATAAATATATACCAAAGTTAAAATTACCAAATTTAAAGTGAAATCATTTTATCTAGTAAATTTCAAGAACGTAAATTTGAACACAATGAATTTTAATTATTAAATGTAAATCATCATAATTACGCCGAAGGCGTGTCCCTCTATGAGCTTTAGAAGCTCAGTTTTACCATCGATGGTTGAAAAGTATGGAGGCGCTCGGCAAGGTTCTCCATCTATCGATAACCGTTGATGCTTTATCTGCTCACGTTTTTCCATTTATCACGTATTCATTGTGGGTCCCTCATTTGACCATTTCGATGTGGCTAGGCATCTACGGCTACAAGCATTTAATGTCATTGTTTCCGGAGACTAATTTTGCTGAGTGGGATCCTGTTGCGATAAACACACAGTAAATTTTTGAATATAACTGAAGATGACAAGCAATTATTGAGGAAGCGTAAAGGAAGAGAAAAACACCTACACACCATTACCAGCGCTCCTCTGTCAGTTAAAAATGTTGTGACAGGATTGCCTACTCAATTTAGCCATTAAAGACATGTAACTCTTTTTAACTTATGCAGGAGAAACAACAGTATGGCCTGTGAGCATGAACACTCTGATCTTCCTCTTTGAGATGAATGCGTGAGAACCAAAATTGAATCTGGTTTAGTGTGTTCAATTTGATTGGATGAATGCGGGTGAACCAAAATTTCCCAATGGGCAATCAAAGCAAATGCGAAAAAGATTCACACAGGAAAGGGCAAAAGATTGCAATATTTTCACTAGGATTACGAAAGGCACGACAGACAAGAAGAACCCCCAAAACGCTATAAAGGAACAAAGAGCTGAACGAATAGAGTAAAATGGGAAACTAAAAGAATTTTGAAATTGGGTGCAGGTGCATAGAAGAAGATAAAGATACTCAGATAAGGAGGCCTTTCAATGCAGAAGAGAATGAGATCTAAGGAGGTGATCATCAAAGTAATTAGAAGGGAAAAGTGGTCAAAATGGCCACTGCATGACGGGAGGGTCTACCAAATATTCTTGACCAATATGGTGCAGTTGTTAGGCAGGAAAAGTTGGGGTCATTTACTAACTGAAAACCTTGTCAAGAGGGAAAAAAGGAGGCGGTGAAAAGAGCGATACCCACCATAGTGAAATCTCCATATTTGTCACAGGCTTCTTCTAAGTGTATCGTGAAACTAAACAATCTTGAATACATTCAAAGCATTGATGGACAAATTCTTAGCAGGCTGCTGCTATATACGCACACCTTCCTCCTCCCTTTCCACACAACTCATTCCCAATTTTTGTTTTCCTACGTAGATCAAATGCCTTCCTCACAAGCTAATTTTATTCCTCATAATGGAAGCCATATTCCCAAGATCACTTGTTGAGTCCATCAAGTCTCCATTTACATTCTATTCTACTCACTGCTTCTTGACACCACTCTGCATCTTAGTATTTCTTCTTGTTCACTATCATGTTGTGTGTTATAGATCATTTGCATGGTGGTTTCAAATCAAATATAATGGCAGAGTGTTCAAATTTGTGTTAGCTAAATGAGGGCAGTAACTGATGGAACTTGGCAGCGATCTATATTCCAACATATTTCAAGTTTGTTGCTGATGTGGTCGTGAAGAAAATTGTGCACATTTCTCAAAGCCTTGGGCTACACTCTGCTTTTGAGAGGTATATTTATTGTGTTTTCTTCAGGCCTTGGCCTGTAAATATTTGTATACAGCAGGAAGAACCTTACATGCACAGAATCGTGGGTTCTGAGCAATGGAAGAACCATAGTGAAATCTGCCCCAAAATAGGAACATTGGAACAGGGTATGGACATCCATCAAAGCATAAAGAATAGAGGAATTTTATCAGATTTTGCAGTTGCAACTACCCTGGTGGACATGTATGCTCTCAAAACATTTGAATTAATGAAGCACTCTGGAACATATCCAGACATTATAAGCTTTGCTTCTGTTCTATGAGAATGCAGCCAGCCATGCAGATTTAGTGGATGAGGGTTGTACATACTTCAATCACATGAGTAACCCTTATTGCATTACACCTACAGTTATCACATGAGTAACCCTTATTGCATTACACCTACAAACATGTGGGGTTGTGTGGATGTGTTTTCTAGATGACTATAAATCTCAATCTAATTCTTAAACTCTCATTTCATATATATAAGTGTTCTCATATCATATGTATATCAATGAAATGGGTATTTAGCAGTTCAACTTGTTAAAACTATAAATTTAGTGAATATATCTTTACTTTTATATTATATCCATACCATATACATGTATTGAAGAAAACTAAAAATCTTGTGAATATACATATCCCTTCTTATATACACATATATATAAGTGGGTATTCAATAGTCCAAACTTCTAGGAAACTTTTCAGCACTAAAGAAAACTATAGATCTTGTAATTGTCGTCAATTTTCTTAAAGACTCAATAAAATTTCCTACAAGTGGTATTGTTGAATATTCATTTCATTGATATACATATGGGCACAAGTCTTTAAGTCTATGTTCGTGCATATGCATGTGTATAATATGTATATCTATTGGACCTTGTGATTAGCATACACAATATGTTCACGGCTTTGATGGAATCCTTGTAAGTCTATTATTTTGTTTTCTTCGGAGTTGGGTAGAATTTTTAACAAGTCTTATTGTTGAATATCCATTTCATTGCATATCCATATAAGCTTAGAGTACATATGGTAGGCTTCAAGACTTTTTTTGAATCCTTGTAAGTATGGTTTATAATTTTATTTAGTACTAGGTAGAATTTCTTACAAAGTCTTATTCCTAAATACCCATTTCATTGATATGTCTAGATTTGTGTATGAATAATGTGTATGCACATTGGGACTTGTAATTAGAGTACACATAAGATCTTTGATAGAATCCATGTTAGTTTGGTTTATGAAGATTGATATATATAAACACATCATATACTTTTCTACATATACAATTTGTATACACATAAGATTTTGTGTATATACTTGTAGTTTGCTTTAGGCCATGATTGGATTAACTGCAAGAATGATTCCTTATTATAGATTTCCTTGATATTTATCAAAAGAGGTGATATTTCTCAAAAGAGGCACCTACTCAAATGTAGAAGGGGTGACACACCTTGTTGAACAATATGTAATGTAAGTGGAAAACAACACCCTTGTATACATTGTGGATATCACTTGGCTAGGGAGAGAACACATGGTTTAGTAGCCTTGATAGGAAATTATGTCTACTTTTGAATATCTATTTGATTTAAAATTTAAATCCACATCTACATACGTGCACACACACATTGGGTCCTATGGTTAGTTTAGATTGGTTAGTTTGGTAGAAATCATAATGAGTTTGGTTTATAAATACACATTTTATTGATATACATATAACATAGGCTTATATGAACATATACATGCATATATTCTCATTGATACAACATGTACACATTGAAGTTATAATGTACTTATCTTTACTTTAGGGCTTCAAAGGATTATGTGTAAATCTGGTCCTAAATTATTCTTTGATTGATATCCATATAAACCTTTACATGTGCACTTCTAGAGCATGTGTACAAATCTGATCTTAAGAATAGAGTACACAGCTTGCTTATCTTAATAATATAAGAAATAAAGGATGTTAACACATCAATTTAATTATTTTCACCCCATAGTTTTCTATATTAACAAAAAATTTTGTATAATAATATTATACCAGTAATCACACCTTAGTGTACAATAGGTATGACGAAGAGATGTGGAAGGTCATTTTAAAAAAGGTCTGTTTTTTGGGTACATTTGTGCAGTAATGGTCTCAATGAAGAAGTGATATGCATCCATTTACAAGGACCCAAACATGAATGAAACAAAATCTTTGAATTGGGAAAATAATTGTAGTGGGCCACCTCACACCACCTTACCCATGTCTTTTTCCATAGGCACAGATTCACTTGTCAAGCTACTCTTATGTACATAACTTGTACTAGATATCACAATACCATCTAGAGGAATTCTTTTGCTAGCTTTTCATAGCCAAAATGGTGTTAATTTCCATAGCCTTAACATGCACTTTTTCCCTTCTTCTCTCGACCACAACTAATATAGCCTTTCGAGCCTATATACAAAAGTGAAAGGCTTCATTCACATGGACTTTAAGGTTGATCTCTGCATTGTGCCTACCAACTACGCTTCATTGAATCCGATGTCTCCTTTGTGTAATATTTTTGTGAATGGATGAGAATGCTCTCATTGTCTTGCAGAACTTCTCTAGCACTGCATGGATGAGAATATGAGAATGGGTATAAGGAAAATAATGGCATAATGTAATTTAAGACTCCCAAAAGTGTAAAAAATTTGTAAAAAAGAGAAGTGAAAAAAATATATAGTGGGTTAATCACAATGGATTCAAACCAACAAACATGACATAACTTAGTACATATTCAATGAAAATTACATGTCCTATGAAATTTCCAAGTGTTCTCAGGTCCCTTGGCCCTCTCTCCTATAGAAATTCCACCTTCCCAATAAGTACAATTGTGAATGACATCACATGTTGTAGTTGCAAATGTTGGTATAAGAGCTCTATAATAGTGTGGCATCTATCACAACATAATGGAAGGAGTTTTTTTAGATGTTACAGATGCAACTTTAACTATTAATCTCTTCTCTCAATATCTATTTGTTTTTATCTCTCTTATTTGTCTCTCCCTCTCCCTCTTGGTCTCTCTATCTACCCCTTCCCTCTTTGTATATCCCTCTCTTTCTCAAGTCCTCTCTTTGTTCTTTAAGTCTCACTCTATTTTTTCCTCTATCTCCTTACCCCCCTCTCTCTCTTGCTCTTCCTCCCTCTATCTCTCCCTCTTTCTATCTGTATATCTCCCTCTCTCTATTGCAAACATAACATGAGCCTGTTGTTAATGTAGTTTAATTATCTTCCTCATTCAAAGGTTTTGGTTTAGACATGTTTGGATCCCTATAAAAGGATGTATAGTTGATTTGAAACTCACTTCTCCATTGAGACCTTTGTTGCACAAACACCATCATTTGCTAAATGACCTACCAATTGACCTCATGTAGTGCAAACTGTTTGCAAAAATTAGACTAATGTTTTTTCCTAATTGACCTTCCACACCTCTTCGGCGTACCCATTGCACACCAAGGTGCAATTGCTAGTTATATTTAATGTTATAATGCATCCTTTTCAAATATCATGTTCATATATTTAATTAGCCGATACGATAGACTTTTATTGTCGACTTCGCAGTCCACAAATAGTTGGCAAACTTGTATCACACTTTACAACCAGGTTTATTCCGTTGTTTAACCAGCTTCAGGCATCGGCAATTGGTTTGGTCGTTGCATTAAATGAGCCGACAGACTATATTTAGCTAATAGCTTACACCGGAGAATGTACTCATTGCAGTCAGAAAATTTATTTCTTCAAATCATTTTTTTTAGGAATTCGCTGACAGAATCGGAGGACAGCCGATAGAGGGCGATAATCTGAGGACATTATTTCCTCTATTCAATACCCCCCACTGCTGAAACTAGTGCCATTGGCTGGATTTGTCTGTTTATTGCTAGATTAAATTGTGTCACATCTCATTATGAAGATATCCAGCAGATATCTTCTCCCACACCACCCAGAAGAGGTGGATCAAAAACATCGGTGGCAGCTCAGGAAAAATGTAGTAGTCTAATCTCAGTCAGAACAAATATCTTCTGTCCTTTCAGAGAATGTTCGCATTAATGTTGCATTGCTGTCCACAATTAAACATTCCTTTCAACCGCCCTCCATCACCGCCTCCAATTTGCATAAATGAACAGGCTGTTAACAAATCACTCCATCAGTGAGCTTTTGAGTTGGACGTTTGCATCGATTCAAAACTTCTGCACCAAATACTGCTACTTGTTTTAACAGGTAAGATTCATTCCTTGTCTTCAGTTCAATTTCCTCTTGTTATCTGATAAATCGAGAGATGCCCATTGATAAATAAGAGATGTCCAGCTTATATATGTCCATCGTATATATTATATATTAAAAGAATTGCCATGAAGTGTCCAGTCGTAATTGTAGATTTCTGCTATTTTCTTGTTCTTAGTTAACTGCTATAATTACTTTCATTTTGAGCTTTCTTAGTCTCATTAAAAATTTGATATGGGTTCCAAATTTCTTTCGCACTTGTATGTACAAGTTTTTCTGTAGGTTTGCTGCTCATTTGTATGTGCAAGTTCTTACACCTCCACATGAATAAGCATTAGGTACATCTTGTGTTTCATTTAAATAAAAACTCAAATATTTTGATGTCAATTGTATAAAAGTCACTCTCTAAGTATACTTTTATACCATATAAATGGAAGAACCTACAACGGGGTAAAATCTGTAACTTGAATAGGAATAATAATAATGGATTGATTTCTGTACAGTGTTGTTTATTCTTAGCTAGCAGATATTAAAGTCTTTAATCTAAATCTTGATATCCATGGTATAGATATGAAACTAACATAACAGTAGAATCTTCATACATATGCCATTTTGTTCCAGAGTAAACTATTTCACATGCAACTAATTTGATTTCATGAATGAGATTGAGAGAAATTGCGGCATTCCTATCTTGGAGACAAACTGTCAAATTGGGCTAACTCATCTGGATTTGTCACCAATATTTTGTTCATTAGTCAGAGCGGTGAGGAATAGTATGTCCGATAAATGTAACATTATTTAGTTCTTTATGTATAGAATCCTACCACCCTGCAATTTCTACTTAGAAGGAAAGAACCTTTATTTCAATGGGTTGTTGCTAGAGAGTGGTCCCGATTTCAAGTCAACTTGTTCCTTTATTCCATTGCTGGTTGCAGCTAGGATAAATTTGCCCTTCATGTAATTTTAAGTTGTATATATGTTAGACAAGCACAGAGAGTACTTCAAGTATTTTGGTAATGGTAGTCAATCAGATGCTCAAGAAAAGGAAAAATCAATATTGAATCTCTTATATATATATATATATATATATATTTATGAAATTTATCGTTATATTTATATATATGTAAAAATACATTTTTAAGTTTTTTTTTTTTTTATCTGATAATATTTTGTTGCAATGCATACGAATTTGAGGACTTCAAAAGAGATGTTACCAAAAAAAACTGAAGATGCAAGGGATGCGCCAATAGAAAATTCAAAGGAATGCTATCCTTTGTTTTTTGTTGAAATAACATAGGCATGCTTTTAGAAAAGAATGTAACCAACTATGTGAGAGGTGTATCCATCTGAAAAACCAACTTAGCCACATGAATATACTTGTTTCAAAACAATGAAAACATCCACAACAACTATATAGTGTAATTATATAACTTTGTATATAAATATACTGAATTATATAATGTTCAAATTTATTATTGTTTTATCTTCACTTAGCTATCGGCATATTCCTTAGCCACATGAATATACTTGTTTCAAAACAATGAAGACATCCACAACAACTATATGGTGTAACTATATAACTTTGTATATAAATATACTGAATTATGTAATGTTCAAATTCATTATTGTTTTATCTTCACTTAGCTATCGGCATATTCCTTCAACCTCCCATAGGTGTAAGTCCTAGTATGTCTATGTCCAGAATAAAGTGATGCCATTTCATAACTTAAATTTCAATTATGCACAAATAGGTAAAGTAATAAAGAAACAGAATTAATTTTAGATAGAATCTTCATTTTACTTACTGGGTCCTCCCACTTCTTTCCTAACTTTTCTGCAAACAAGCACTCAGTTTGTCAGTCTGGTTAGTTTGATGTTCTGCTTTGCCTAATGCATTTTGCTCCTGTGTGACTAGTGAGCAAAACTGAGCAAATATGGACAGCAATGTAGGAGAAATGCAGAAAAGATTGAGCTTCAGGTTTCTCAAAAGCTGCAAGGTGAAGCGGAGAGTTCTTTGGTTGCAGAGTTGATTGATTTGCGGGCCAAAGGCAAGCAACTGTTTGTACAGGGGGACTGGAAAGGGGCAATCTCATGTTATTCTGAATGCATAGTCTTTGCTCTGAATAGTAAACAAGAAATTTACAAGGAAGCCATGGATGTCCTTGTGATTTGTTATTCTAACAGGGCAGAGGCATGGTTAAAGCTGGGGGAGTATGGGAAAGCAGTAGAAGACTGTGATAAAGCTCTGCAACTTCATTCCACCCATCTCAAATCCCTATTTCGCAAAGGCAGGGCTTTGCACGAGCTTAAAGAGTACAACTTAGCTTGTTTATGCTTTCGACTCGCGCTAGAGCAATCCCCAGCTGCCAAGGAAATA
This sequence comes from Sequoia sempervirens, assembly GCA_007258455.2. Taxonomy (NCBI): domain Eukaryota; kingdom Viridiplantae; phylum Streptophyta; class Pinopsida; order Cupressales; family Cupressaceae; genus Sequoia; species Sequoia sempervirens. Next base: position 227,705 of record VDFB02024729.1, on the reverse strand, counting down.
AAGAGCCGTTATGAGAAATCGAAGAAGTTCAATGAAGAGAACCAGCAAGGTAAGTTTGATCTCTCTGCCTATTTTCTTAATGGTTGCAGGTCGCAAGATATTCCAGAAGTGAGCAATTATATTGGCCCAGTAATTATTAAGAAATCGCCAGTGCATGGGCGAGGTTTATTTGCTACTAAGGATGTTGAGGTCGGAGATACTGTACTTGTAGAAAATGCGATTGCAGTGAGTGGCATCTATCGAAGGCCGACGGCCATTACTGACAAAGAGAACCCCAGTAGAATGATTGACCGTCTTAAACAAGACATAGTGGAGCAAGTAATCTCTCGCGCAATGACATCTACTAGGATTTTGCGGCAATTGCAAGATCTTACCAATTCATCTTGGCTAAATAAGACAGAGGTTCCAGAAATGGAGGCTTTCAAAATAAATAATGGCAGTTGGAACAAATTTGGGGAAAACCCGGAGAATTTACATGTCGACCCGTTCGAACTCAGAAAGGCTATGGAGCTCAACGCTCTTATCACATATATTTCCCAGGAAGAAGATAATCCAGATAAACCTGACATTTCCAGCAAAGGATGGATTTTCAACATGAAGAGCACAACAGAGCGATGCGGGTTTTGGGGGCTTGCATCTATTATCAATCATTCGTGTTTTCCAAATGCAAAATACATGGTGGTGGGCAAAGCAATGTTCATTATAGCTGTGAGAAGAATTGCAGGAGGGGAGGAGATTACTGTGCCCTACTGTAGAACTCTTATGCCTTTGGTGAGGCGCGAGAAGTACTGCACACAAATGGGGTTTCTCTGTGAGTGTAAGCGGTGTGTGTTTGAACGATCTCTTGGCCCATCTTTTGTAAAACTGACACATGAAATCATTGCTAGTCATCGCTGGTTGATGGGAGATATAGAAAATGGACTAAAAAATGTTTCTTTCAGAGATATAGAATCACTTGTAGAACTCCTCCTGCAGTTGAACAAGATTGGCAGTGATGGTGAAAAAAAACATCTCATAAATGCCTGTTTTGTTCATGTTTACTATTTTGTTCTTTCTGTTGCTACGGTATATCTTGATCTTCATGTGTTGTCACGGTTGCTTCCCACAAGCATGGAAGTGGCAGAGGCCATTTGGCATGCTGTACCAGGCTCTGCTGCCTCCCTGGAGCTGTTTCGATTGCTTCCAAAGGTACAGAGGGATTTGCTTCTTGAAAAGGCAATGGAAGACGGCGTAAGGATAATTGGAAAACAGAAACCACATATTCTTAAAACTTTGGTGGCATCAAAGATTGATACAGTCTCACAATCAGTCTGCAGAACCTGGAATGCCCCTGACGTGGAATCTCGCTGAAATTCACTTTGGCCTTACAAATCAAGCTCTGCTCATGGCGCTGGAACTTGGTCTGTTCACGACAATGGTATTATTTGAAGCTGTGATGCTTTTAGTCTTTATCCAGAAGGAATTCTACCTATAATCTACTAATCTTCCTGCCTTTTCATTTGGTAGGTGCCAATATTTTTCTTGACGTACCAGCAATGTCAAAAGTTTTGTTTTTTAGTTGCTTTCGTCATTTCTTATGAGCTGCGGTGCTTAGGAAAGCTTAGACAGCTGGCACTCTTCGTATTTTTGTTCTGGTCGAAACTACACAATCTGATTGGTTTTGTAAGAAACTAGCATACATATATTAAATACTAATATATATAAAATACGTCGAGAATTATCTTTTTTGTGGTGTCTTTTCAACTAATCATATATTTTTTTTAAAAAAAGGGAGGCACATAACAAATCTCACTGCTATATTTAAAACAGAGAAAGCGATAAAAGCAAAGTTCAATAAAGGAAAGTAGAAAAAACAAAGTTAAGGATAAGATGCTATAGGAATCGATCCGCTAAGAAACCAAAGCTAAAACAAGGAAATTTCGGTATTATGTAAATTGTTTTAAAATATGATTTAAAAGCATAAATCTATTAATAAATACTTTACTTTGCGATAGGTTAGTAGACGTCAATTTAAATGGGGAGAATAAAAATGTACACATGCTCATTGATGCCATTGTAATACACCTCTCGACGTAATAACATACCTAAATCGGGACTGTTTAAATTAATTCATATAATTAAACACAACTAATCTATATTTAATTCAAAGCAAGTGAAATTTCTTTTCTAAAATTAAATGGCAGGGAAAGAGAAACATAATTTTAAAAATAATGATTTTGAAGAAATATTGTTGGTTTTATATTAAAATTATTTATTATAATACATAAATTTATAATGTCATTTTGAAAAATGTTTTAATTTATGTATAATCTTAAAACTGTTGAAGTTTAAATTCAAACCCTAGTTTAGATACGAGTCTTTTGGATTCAAATTCAATATCACAATCTTAATTTGGTCCACAAGAATGAACCTAGCTACACGAAAATGAATTGATAGAATAAATATTAGAGATTTGTTCACCATCACCTTTCTTATGTTTGAATTTGTTGGTAAGGGTGGCAATATTTATGAACAACTTTGGAGAGATTGTGAAGTTACTAGGTTCAAGTTCCCCTAAGTCAACCGACTTTGATTGAATAATGAAAGACAACATTCACTAACATGTAAAGAGCTTATATGTAGATAAGATCTCTTGTCCCTTATAAAATTAAAGCATGCCCTAAAGATTTATCCTCAATTGAACATATGAGTTAATTAAAAATTGAATGTCTTTAAATACCAAAACATAAAGACAATTCACAAAAGCATGTACCAAGTTAGCTTATAATATCTCTTGTTCGTTACAAAGATGTATTTAAGATATCATTTATCTACAATTTTAATAAGTCATTTTTTTAATATTTAAGTTATATAATTATTTCAATAGTGTTGAAGTAGTTTTATGAAAACAAATTATTTCAATTGTTTTACATAATATTTTACTTCCTAAAATACACAACTATTCAAGAGTTATTTTTCTTAATTATGAAAAAACTCAACAAAAATAAAACAAATTATTTTCTTCATATATTTATTGTGAGATTTTGAAATGCAAATTACTACAAATACACAAATAGATAATTAAATAGATGAAAGAAAACAAACAACTATTTTATTTAATTCTAGAACTAGACATGAGTTTTGGAACATACTTATAAATTAATTCAAAAAGTGTATTTTTTATTTTAATCCTAACTTGTAATTGTAATAAAATAAAATAAAAATCTAATTTAACTATAATATCATTCTACTAATGACAAACTTAATTTTTTTTTCTATTTTTTCACTCACTATTCTTTTCAACGCTTTTCTTTGTACTTGAATATGCCACAACCATGGTGAAATAGGGTAAACTTGAGCAAGTAATAACAAATTTTCATTTTTCATTTTTTATTTATTTTAAAATGTATTTATAGGAAGAAAATAAAGATTAATTTCATGTGTTTCACATATTTATATTTATATTTATTAAATGTTGTGTTTATTATTAAATAAATTACTTTTAAAAATTGCATATTTTATAACACATTGTATTTGTCAACCTCCACATCACAACATACCCAACCTCTTGTGGTTTTTAAGTCTGTATATGTAGGTTTACATTACAAATAGCTAGAACACCAATTTCTTGTCATTAATGACAATAATGAATAAACTTGTTGACAGTGGTGAACATTGCGTAGTGTAGCTTGTGAAACATAATGTGTTTTGAAGCCTGCATTTACTTATACCCAATTTTTTTCATGAAATGCATATGTACAAATGTATAGATGTGGTTCTATTTTATCAAATAGCACATTTCTCATTAAAGGCAACCTCTATTAACCGTCAATACATAGTGTACTTCATAGTACACACTTCACAATGCAGGGAGAGCATGGTATAAGAGTTTGTAAACTTGATAATACATTGTGAACATTCCAAAGCTCCAAAATGGGCAACAAGGAATACTCCTATTTGTAAAGAGGCTTCTACATTGCAAAACACATTGTCTACAAAACAACAATTCCCAATACAAAATTTGGGAAGCCTAATGGCCATTTGTATGTTATTATGGTCTTTCCTTGGCATTTTGTATGGTATATTATACTAAGTAATAAAAATAACAATAACAATCATTATGGTATATTATATTATACTGAGTAATAAAAATAACAATAACAATCATTATGGTATATTATATTATACTGAGTAATGTAACTTCAATGGGTGCTCAAAAGGAAACTCAGGACAAGCTGGGGCTGGAGGTCTGATACGAAATCATATAGGTGAATAAATTATGGGCTTTGGAGTTAATTTGGGTGTCAACTCTAACAACAAAGTTGAAGCAATGGCTACTCTAGGGGCTTTCAATTTCCTGAAGGAATTGGGGTATAAAAATGTCATCATTGAAGGGGACTCTAAGCTAATTGTGGACATTTTAAATGAAGGTGTTGCTCCTCCGTGGGAAATAAGAAATATTATAGATAGATGCAAAGTCATTAAAAAACAATTAATTCATGTCGGGTTCAATGTGTATAGAGAAGGGAACAAGGTTGTCGATTGTGCGGCCAATGTGGTGCTAAGCTGCAAGGGATGGACACGTTGGACCAATAGAAACATGTCATTGATGTTAAGAGATGTCATTCTTAATGAAAATTTTGAAAATGTATATCGCATGCAAAATTAATAAGATGGTGGATTGCGGGACTAAGGTCATACCAAGTGGTGGTGTTGAGCTTTCTTTATAATGATAGCATTTGGAGTACGGGATGGTATAGGAGGATCTTGGAAGGAGATTATTTCATTAAATTTCCTTTAAAGTTGATGCCCAATAATCACATGTTATTGGATTGCCTAAAGCTTGTCATTTCTAAGTGTCGATAAGCCCTCTGTTAGAAATCCTCATATTCCTATAATGGGGAAAGGTATGAATTTAATTAAGATTGTTAATGCTTGCAAGATTAATGATCATTTTTTGGCTTTGGGAAATGTGAAGTTGGCTTTCATAATAAGAAAATTCTCGAATTTCCATTCTTCACTGTCTTTGTGTATTGTTTGGTTTGTGAGCGCTGGTTTCAATCAGGGAAGAAAGAAGTTTGTGGGGGAGAGTATGAAGAAAATCCCTATTCAGCATAAGAATATGCAGAGTAAAATGGGTGGTTCTAGGAAAAGAACAGAGCCGCCAAACTATCAAGCCCTTAAACAGAATGTTGACCTTTGGAGGATTTTTGAGATTGCGGGTATAGTCTCGTTCTTCCATTCTCTCAAAGGTTACAATGAGAGCTTAACAACGAAATTCACCAACTCCTAGAGGAAAGGTTGTGTCTTTGTTGGCGTTGTGAAGTTTGAGGTCACCACTCGCTTCATTGCCAAAGCCACGGGTTTGTAGAATTCAGGGCTAAAACTGGCTAAAAAAAGTGGTGTTGACTACCAAAGGTTCATTGACAATTTCCTTCATGAAGGCCTAAAAATCTCAAGCGCTTCCAAAATGGATATGCCAAACTCAAACTCCCTCCTCCCTTTGCTCTTGTGAGTCTATTTGTCATGCATTATTTTACTCTTGAGGGTAGGTACATGGCGGTTCATGCGTATCACTCCCCTTTGTTGAACCATATTAGGCATGGGGAGCATATCAATCTACCTTTCTTTCTGTTGTCTTCCTTGCAGCTCAACATTGAAAAAGGAGCTAGCCCTCCTCTCCATCAAGGTCTTATGCTTACCTTGTATAAATTTGCCCTGGCCCAAAATCCTCATGGAAATCCCTTAATTGCTAGGAATGATAACCCTAGCTGAAGAGGATAATGTGCAATAGCCAAAGGCCGGAAAACCCCATTGCTGATGACCTCCCAGTTGATGAACCTTTCCCCACCACCCTCCTACTTTTTCTGCTAGGCATGTGTTAATCCCTGCGAAATGCGACTCCCTGTGGTTAATGTGTCCAATCCTTCTACCCCTCTATTGTAGAAGAGTGGGGATTTGAGAAGTTGTGAATTACAGCTTATTAAAGCTACGCCTGAAAAGATGAAACACTCTCCCCTATTGTTGGAGCCCCCAAAAGCAAAGAAACCAAGACATATCATTAATCCTAGAGATGTTATCCATATCTCTGAGGAAGGGAACCAAATGGAGGAGGATAAAGAAATTCTGTAGGGGCAAGGGAGTGGTAGTAGTGGAGGAAGAAGGTCGGTTGGTCTAGCGAACGTGGTCTCGAAAGAGAAAAAAGGAAAACAAAAAGTGTCAGCTAATGAGGAGGAGGATTTGGGGTATGAAGATTTTGAAGCACAAAATGAGGAAGAGTCTGAAGACTTGGACTTTGAGGACACTGCCTATGAAATGGGGGAGGATGGTTCGGAGGAGGAAAAAGGGGAGGAAGAGGAGGAGTAAGTGGAGCCTTCTGAGGAAAAGTTTGAGGTCGGGAAAGAGCAGGATGTCAAGCTCGGTGGTATGGAGAACAAAGCCAAGGATTTAAGTATTGATTTTTTAAAAATCAAACTAACTTTCTTGGAGGTACAGTTTGAAGATATGGAGAAGGCATTAGCAACTCTTATGAGAGTTACTAACAAGCTAATGAGAAGATTTATGCTTGGTGCGGCTTTTGGTGATACCAAGCTAACCAGGAAACTGAAGAAAGAGGGGAAAACTGATACCCTGAAGTTGTTGGATGAAACAGAGGGCCCCGACTGGCGTGAATACATTTCTCTCTTGGGAGAGTATGGGGACCTGCTTGAGAAAGCCAGTTAATGGCTCATGCTGGTGCTTTGTTGTTTTTTATGGGTTTTTTGGTATTTTATAATATCTCAAACCGTTCTGTTATCTTCCTTAGGTTATGGTGGAATACCACCTGGAATACTGTTGATCTTATTAATGGTCTTCATTGCTTAAAGTATGTTGGTAAACATTTTATGTTTTTGATTGATAATGATTGGACCTTGGTTATCCAGTTAAATTTGGGCCTGCGTGCCAAACCAGATGTTTTTTGGTTTTAGGTGGTGTTGTTTCCCACCTCCCTCTGTTGCTTTTTTTGGTATGTATCTATTCTATGGGATTAGGGCCCTTCCCTGCTTATCTAATAAAAAACAATAACAATGTTCCAATTGTGAAAATCCAGTTGCAATCCCTACCATTGTAGAAATGGAGCTCTCCTCAAGTGGTGGCAATAGCAATGGAGCATTTTCAAATTTTGAAAAGGCGGGAAACTTTGGTGGTGTTGTAGGCGTTAATGGCGGACAACTTGCTGATGGGAAGGTGATGTCAGATGGGTCCTTGGCTGTAGGTAAGAGGAGAGGGTCTCCTATTGCAGAAAATGAATATTCTAGTGGAAAAGGTGCTTTGAAGGTTGCTTGTCCTACGCATTCTCCAGTGTCCTCTGAAAGGGGGAATCTCGGTGCTGAAAAGTCTGGGCCCGTTCAGTCAACTATGGATTGGGTGCGACTTCTCAAGGTTTGGGCCCTGGGGTTGATAAGACAAGGGATGATTTCTTCTCAGAATCATATCTCCAATGGTCGAATCTGTTTGGTGTGAATCCCAAAGGTAAAAGCTCTTCTCCTCCTATGACGTTCATTTCAAATGCGAAGAGTAAAGAATATTCTCTCTCTGTCCCAGATTGCACTGTTTAAAAAAGTGTTTCAAATATGGACATGTCTTTGCTAGGTAAATTTGTTGGGTCACGTCCTCATATTGAGAAGATTCATAATTCCGCTTTGAACCGCTGGAGACTTAAGGGAGGGGTAGATGTGGTTGTAATGGCCAAAGGATTTTTCTCCTTCACGTTCAACTGTGAAGATGACTTATTGGTGGCTCTAATGGGTGGTCCCTGTTTTATTGGGAAGTCCTCTTTGATGCTGAAAAGATGGGAACCAGGCTTCAATCCTAACTCGTGGTCCTTTTCGGCGGCCCCAGTCTGGGTGAGACTTCTAGGCCTCCCTCTTGAATTCTAGGATGAGGAAGTGTTCAAAGGGATAGCGAGTACTTTTGGGTGTTTTATATCAATTGATCAAATGACGACATCTAGGAAGCATCATGTTTATGCCATATTTTGTGTGAATGTGGAACAATTTTCAGACCTACCCTCTTTGTTGAAGATTAACTCCAAGTTTGGGGTATGGCAGCAAGCGGTGGAATTTGAGTCAATTCCTTTCGCTTGTTTCCATTGCAAGAAAGCTAGCCATTGGGCTAAGAAATGTCCTCTTAAAATGCAGAAGCCGATGATTAAGTAATGGAAAGAAAAGGAAAAGGCTCCTGAAGTGATTTCTTTGAAGTCTATGGAGAAAGGGGGGTCTACTCCTGGTGGTGAGGCTATCATGGTGTGTGAGAAACCTATGGAATTGGAGATGGTAGTAGACATGAATATTGGGATTCCTAAGGGCCAAGTTGAATTTGAAGCGCTTAATGTGGTGTAGGGGTTGGGAGGTGAGGCTATTGTTTCCTCCCATATTCTCAATACTGTGGAGCCTTGTGAAGAGATTAGGTCTGAGGCTTTGGGTGATGACAAGGTGTCTACAAATGATGGTTTGGGTTCCCCTCCTTTGGGGGCTCATGGTAGTGGGGTTGTTAAACCACCACATGATGAATGTTCTAAGGTTGAGGGGTTGGAGGTTTGTTCACTTTATGAAATGAAGGATATTGGGGACTTGGATGATCCTAACAATCCTCCTTACATTCTGGTGAAAGGTAGAAATAGAAAGAAGCACTCTCCTCTAATATTTTTCACTAGAAACAGGAAAAGTTCAAACTATGGGTCGGAGCCGAGAGGTAGAGGTCATCCTCCAAATGTTACTAGGGATAAGGAGAGTCGAATGGGTATTGTTGATGGAACTCAGAGAACTTTTTCAGAGATGTGCTCCAAGAGCACCTCCCATAAGCTCTTATGAAGATCGTCTACAAGAATATGCAATGGTTAAATCACCCTCATAGGCATGATATTCTTGCTAACCTGGTAAGAGATCCTCAACTTGATATTGTCTTAATTCAAGAAACTAAAATGGGTATGGATAGATTATTTAAACTTAAGCATAAGCTTTTTAAGGATTGTGGTATGCATGAAGCGACTTGTGCCTCGGGAAGGATTGTTACTTTTTGGAATCTTAAGTTGGTTTAGGGGAATGAGGTGTTCCAGGACTGTAATCATGTGGCCACTTCATTTTTTAATATGTGGGATAAGTTCTCTTGGATCCTTTCGAATATCTATGCTCTTAATAGTAAGAGTGCTAGAAAAAAGTTTTAGGAAAATATTGGCTCCTTCAAGTTGGCACATCCTATTGTTAACTGGTTGGTTATCGGGGATTTTAATATATCCCTCGATGATGCTAATAAACTGGGAGGTTTGCATATTGTGGATGATAGTAGAGATGATCTCATGAACCTCATCAATGATAATTCTCTCCTTGACTTGGATCTTAAAGGGGCCCCTTTCACTTGGTCTAACCGAGTGGGTGATGCTCTTATCTAGGTTAAGTTTGCTCATGCCCTTATCACCCTTGATTGGCTTGTCTCATTTTCTTGCTCACTTTCGGCCTTATAAACCAGGATGGGGTCAGATCACTTTCCTTTGTCTTTATCGGTGGATTTTTTGGGAAGGAAGAAACAATTTCCATTTAGATTTGAAAAGTTGTGGACCTATCATCCTGATCTTAAAAATCTAGTACAAGATTGGTGGAACATTCAGGTGGATGGTTCGGCTATGTATAGGGTGGCCAAGAAGCTTGCCAATGTGAAGAACAATGTTAGGAAATGGAATAGGTCCTCTTTTGGACACATTTTTTTGGAAAAAGAGGATGTTAACCAGGAGCTTCTTGTTGTGCAGCAATCTATCCAAGTGTCTGGTTATGATCAAGCTTTGGATTTGAAGGAGAATTTTCTTCTTTCCAGATTGCATAATATTGTTGCTAAGGAGGAGGAATTTTGGGAGCAAATATCTTGGATTATGTGGTTAAAAAGTGGGGACAGAAACATGAGGTTTTTCCATCTCTCCACTCTAAAACACGAGGTGTCTAATCATATTAATTCTATTAATTACAACAATCAGGTGTTGGAGAAGGATGTTGATTTGCAACAAGTCGTGTCTTCTTACTTTTCTAACTTGTTATCTATGGAAGGGGAGCTCGATTTAGATTGTCAGGAGGACCTTCTTAGGGATATCCCTCATGTTATCTCTGAATATATTAATCGGCAGGGTGTTATCATAATAGTGGTTTACAATTCCTAAGAGGAACGAATTTTAGCTGAAATCACATATTTTTACAAAATATAATGATTTAAGCCTTAAAAAGTTTCATTTTAAGGATTCCAATTGAAGAGGGTTTGATCAAATCACCTTAGATCAAACCCCCTTGGATAGAACCTCGCTAGTTTTAAACCATACCTTTAAATGCGTCTCCTTTACACCTATCAAAATGCTGATAAAAATTCACTTTTGATTTAGATTTTGGAGAATCAAATAAATTCATTTAAATTTTATTTCAAATGATTATGGTATTCCTCAGAACAAGCTATCCAATGAATATAATTTTAATATGTTTTGGTTTCATTATGTATTTGTTTTTTAAATTTTATTAAACATAGGTTTTTCATCGAAAATGAATTTTTTTGTTCTTCACATGTGGAAAAATAGAAGATTATCAAAAAAAAAAATTGAAAAATATGAGTGCACCAAATATTGAAGTCCTTGATCTAACAAAAAATTAAATTAAATTTTGACATATACAAAAAATGTTATCTATACCGCGCTTGTCTGTAATTCTGACTTTGAAACTTTATTAAGGAAAAAATATTCAATAAAAAACTATCTAACCAAGTGGAAGCACTAGATATCAGAGCTACAAATCTAAATTTGAAAGAATTAGAATTTTATCCTTCATGGAAAAAAAGTTATGCATTATACGGTGTGCGTCACTTTTTAAAAATGTTGTTTTCTGAAAAAAATCTATTTTCGTGGGAGACAGAAAAAGAAGTGCAATTTGACTCCAAAAATTTTGGAAAAAATATTTTTAGAATCTATAGACAAAATTTGATGAGACTCTAGTTTGCACCATCTTCAAATTCCTCACAGTTTAGCCGCTATAGGTGCCCGAATGTGAAGATTTATTTAAAAATAATAATTTCAGTGTCCAGTTTGGCCAAAAATTGTAAACCATTATTATGGGATCACCCGGCAGTTGGTGCATATTCCTTTAGCGAAGGAGATTAGAAGTGTTGTTTTCTCTTTTGAAGGTAATAAGGTGTCGAGGCCTGATGGTTTCTTTATGTTCTTTTTTCAGTATTTTTGGGATATTATTACCAAGGATGTTGTGGATGCTACTAAGGAATTTTTTGGTAGTGGAAATATTTTGAAGGAATTAAAATACTCCTTTATTGTTTTTGTGCCTAAGAAACCAAGTGTTGCATCCTTTGATGAATTTCACCCTATCAGTTTGTGTAATTCGATTTACAAGATCTTTTCCAAGGTGTTGGCGTTTAGATTGCAAAAGGCTCTTCCTCTCATCATTTCTCCTCAGCAAAATGGTTTTTTGGCAAGAAAGAAAATTTTGGATTCCATCCTTACTATTCATGAGAATATTCACTCCTTAACAGTTAATCAACGTGTCAGTTTTATCCTGAAGCTTGATTTTCTTACAGCCTATGATAGAGTTGATTGAGGTTTTCTGTCTAAGATTTTGAAAGCTTTTGGTTTTGGGGAGAAAATGGTGGCTCTGGTTCTCCAGCTTATTTCCACCCCAAGGTTCTTTGTTCTTGTCAATGGTTCTCCATCTCCTCTCTTTGATTGTTCGAGGGGGTTGAGACAAGGAGATCCTATATCTCCTTTTCTTTTTATTATCATGGTGGAATCTTTAGGTTGCCTCATCCATAGATTTATTAACTCTGGTTTGATATCTAGGTTGTCTCCTTCATCTCGTAATCTTATTTTCTCCCATCAATAGTTTGTTGATGATCTATCATGCTTGGGGAGTCATCTATTAAGGAATCCAAAGCTATTGAACTTATTTTGAAAAGATATGAGGCTGCCTCAAGGCAGAAGGTTAGCTTACCCAAGAGTGTTATTTTCTTCCTTAACACTCTTAACCACAGGAAAATTAAAATTGCTAAAATCTTGTAGTGCCAGATTGGGGAGCTTCATGTGTCTTATCTATGTCTTCCCTTGTGCTCTAATGTGGTTCTTGAGTCATTTTGGCGAGGATTGATTGACAAGTTCAACTCCAACTTAGCTAGTTGGAAGGGTGTGTTGTTAAGTCAAGCTGGGAAAGTGCAGCTGATCAAGGCTACTTTTCAGATCCTTCCTGTTTATGCTCTTAGCATGTTTTATATGCCAAGGAAAATTGTGGATAATCTAGAGGGAATTCAAAAAAATTTCCTTTGGTCTAGGGTTGAGGACAAGAAAAGGATTCATTTGGTCTCCTGGGATGATGATTGCAAGCCCAAGAAGGTGGGAGGTCTTGGAATTCATAAAATTAGAGAATTTAATTTGGCTCTTCTTGGAAAACAACTGTGGATCCTTATTTTGGCTAAGAGTGAATGGGGTAAAATTGCTCTGAGAAAATATCTTTGCGGGGTGGATCGTATAAGGGATCTATTGTCTTGTGACTTTTCCTCTTCGTCTGGTTCTACTCTCTGGAACTATATGGTTAAGGCTCGTAAGATTGTTTCAAAAGGTCTCTTTTAGTAGCTAGGAAATTGTAGGAAAATTTTGTTTTGGGATGATTGTTGGTTTGGCAACAGGCCTCTCAAAGATGAGTGTTGGTCCCTTCCTTTCATGGATGTTTGTGTACAGAATTTTGGAAGATTTGTTGTTGATTATATGGATGGGGTTCATTGGAAAAGGCTGCATGAGGTGGAACCGGGGCTGGAGGATCTCTTTAATGCTTTGTCCTTGGTTCATATTCCTTCTTATGCTCCTGCTGATAAGATTGTGTGGAGACCCTCTTCCAATGGTAAATTTTATGTTTCCTCGGCCTTTCATCTTCAAGTTTCTTTTGTTCGTCCTACTCCTTTTTGGTACTCCCTATGGTCCTCTAAACTGATTCCCAAGGTTAACATTTTTTTGGATTTTCTACTAGAATAAGGTCTTAACTACTAATAATCTAGTCAAGAGAGGTTTTGTGATTCCTAACAGATGTTTTATTTGTGAAGAGGATGTCGAGAATTCCTTTCACCTCTTGGTTGGCTACAGATATGTTAGAGAGGTGTGGACCCATTTTCTTTCTCTTTGGAATCTCATTTGGGTGTTCCCCTCTTCGATTGGAGAAGTGTGGTCTCAATGGGTGGGACCTTCATCCAATCTTGCTCTGCTTTTTCTTTGGTCTCTTTCTTTGCCTCATATTGCTTGGGGTATTTGGCAGGAATGTAATAAAAAGATTTTTCAGGGGCTTGGCTCTCCCAGCTATTTTTGTGGCTTATAAAATTTGTACTAGTATCAAAGATAATTTTGTCTCTGGGGTTTCTGTTCAAAATTGCTCGAGGATAATGCTCAAACTGAATGACATTTCTATTGCACATAATTGGAAGTTTCCCTATGATATTTCCTTTCCTCTAACTAAAGGTAAAGCCTCTAGAGATGATGTTGTTTGAAAGGCTCCCCTGATTGGATGGGTGAAAGTTAATTTTGATGGAGCCGCTAAAGGTAACCCGAGATCTACTAGTTGTGGGGGAATTTTAAGAAATTCCAATGGTAGGTTTGTTTCTGTTGTGGCACTCCCTTTGGAAACCCAGACAACCAACTTCGCGGAAGCAGCTGTAGCTTATCATGTCTTGAAGATGACTTAATCCAAAGGATACAAAAAGGTGTGGCTTGAGGGTGACTCTTTAAATATAATTAACAACTTGAAGAAGTCTTTTGTCCCTTCATGGAGTGTTGAATACCTTATCATGGATGCTATTGAAATCTTAAATTCCTTCAATGAAGTTTATATCTCTTATATTCTTAGCGAAGAGAATGGCCTAGCTGATGTTTTTGCTAATGTTGGTGTTAGTTGTTATAGGGAGTGGGATGTGGATGACCTCCTCCCCATTGAGGCTATTACTTATTTAAATCATGATTACCAAAATTGCTAATTCGGATGGTGGCCTCATTATGTTTTGGGCTCACATGATTATCACGTCGCAGTTAATTGTTTGGAGTGAAGGTGAGTTGGATCTTGATCGGGCCGATGGTACCTTGGGTATTCTCCATATGGGACGGTGCCCTAGGATCATTTTTTCTCTATGCCATAATGTCATTGCCACACAGGTTGTGGGCATTTTTGGCCTTCCTTCTCAAGGATTCTCTTAATTGTTTGCAAATTTCTCAAGCTCCTAAGTTCTGCTCAGTTCATGACCATGGGAGGTGATAGAAATAGAGTGGAGCGCTTCTCCTGTGATACTGTAAAAAATAAGGAGGTGTGGTGAAGATTGCATAATGGTGGGCTTACACCATGTTGATGTAGTAGTGGTGGGAGATCTCTTTCTCCCTTAAATTTGAAAAATAAATAAGTGAACCAAAGAGGCCGACACAAGAGAAATGACGTCTCTTTTCATATAATAATTTATATTTTATATTTCATGGAAGCCGACTTAAAAGACACCACCTTATGTAAAGACATCTATCTTTGTAAGAGGTCGACCATCACTTCAAATGTGTATATATTCAAGAAGTCTCCCTCCTCTTTGGCATCGAATCATATTGAAGACAAGTTCGCATAATTCTGGGCAGAGTTCGCTTGCATTCAGTAAATCGATATATTGCTTCAAGGAGAAAAACTTTGTGAAAGAGTCATTATTAATTGTAAATTCATACCTAGAGAGGTGCTATCATAATTAGCCTAGAGGTTGGCTAAATTTGTAAGGCAATTGTTGCTCTCTTATCAATATATAAGTGATATATTTTTGTTGGGTTTTTCTCCCTTGAGAAGGAGGGTTTTCCCAAGGTATTTTGTTGTGTTCTGTGTTCAGTGTTTTTGTGTTTCTACTTATTTTAAATCTTATCTTAAAACAACAACATGGTATCAGAGCGAGTTCAGAAATCTAATTAGATTCAATACAGAAATTATGTGAAGTCTCTGGAAGGAGACGAAATTGTTTATTTTGGTGTTGCTATGAATTGAAAGTTTATACCATTTCAAATATGAGTAGTCAGCTTTCAAGAAAGTCATTATGTGGCGCCACTTCATGATAGGAGGATTGAGAGAAATTGTCGCGTCTATATGCAAGATTGTGTTTGAATATTTGGAAGAGTCAGGTCTGCCTGATATACAAGTCATTGTAAGGCGTCTTGCTAGGAGTCATGTTGCATCAAAATTTTCATTAAGAGGACATGTTTCTATAAGCTGAATAACAATTCCAGTTTTGGTAATGCATAGAAGACATTCAAATGTTTGTCGAATCAATTCTCAAGTCGAGTGTGACAGAATTTGAAGAATCAACAAGTCTATGGAAGACGTGAATTTCTATTGAATGAACATAGCTGAAAAAGCTCAAGAGGAGTATCAAGTGAATCAAGGAAGTTTAAATGACACCTTCAGTATCAAACTCTATCCTTTGAGCATTATTTATCTTCATTTTGGCATCAAGACAATTTCGGGAGTTCCAAAGATTGTTGCAGGGTGTTTAACGTAACTCTTCATCTTCAAAGGAAGAGATTCAATGTTTCATTAATTCTTTATCAACATCTTGGAAAATTGTAACGTATGAAGAGATTGTCGCCTAGCTAGAGTTGTGTCATTTACAATTCTGGAAGAGACGATGCAAGTGACTGTTGTTTCATCCAAGAAGGAAGGTTATATCAGAAAGTTGGATGCCATGTATTTTTGGGGAAAATTAAATCCTTTGTCTAGTGTGATAGCACTACATTCCATCTATAGGAGATATTGTGGGAGTTTGTGTTTATCGAGAGTAGTTTGTGTTTATTTAGTACTGCCACCAATCAAAATTCTGGGAGCATTTGAAGATATTCAATAGTCTTTGGAAATTCATTTTCATCTTCAAAGCGCTTGGAGTCGTGGAGTCCAACCTTTGATGGGAGCATTTAGAATTGATGTATCTGGGTGTATCTGAAGTAGATCTGAATCTTTAAGTGCAAAGATTAGGAAAATAGCAATTGGTGGATTATGAATCGATAAAGAGATAAGTATTCCATACCATTGAATAATGTTCATGAATTTCTTATGTATTTATTAATTCATGAAATAACATTTGAATAGTGAATCATGTATGTTTCTAGCATTGGTATTTTTCTCCAGGATAGTTTGATTCTATGAACTATTAGTAATCTCTCTCTAAAATGCTTCTAGGACGGATCAAGGAATGAGAGGGTGATGAGAGATTGCATAGAGAGGAAAAGCTTGAGGCATCCTGTGAGGAAATCATGCTAACTAGAGAAATGATCAAGCATGGAGTCATAGCTTTCAGCCATGGGCAGGGAAAACTTTAGTGGTGAATCTTCGCCAATTGGCGAATTTTTCACACCCAACAGAGTGTCCAAATCGCCCAGATTTTATGAACTATAGGTCCAATGCATGTCCATTCACCAATGATTTTTTTTATGAGGCATATTTAAGCAACAAATTCGCCATTGTCAAACTACGCGTTTCAATTGGACCGACTAATATGTTCACCTAGAATCCTGAAAGCATTTAATAAAACACCTACATATTCGCCAATACTATTAAAAAAACATTGTATCAGGACCCATTTCGCCAATTAAAATTTACAAATAGTTGCTTTTGAAGACCCATTTCACCAATTAAAATTTATAAATAGTTGCTCATGAGGACCTATTTCGCTAATAACATTAAAAAATAATTACATTTGAGGACACATTTCGCCTTGAAAATTAAAATGTATCATTGTATAAGCACGCGGGATTAACCAAATTTTTAATATACCATTTAAAAATCCCACAGAATTCGTCAAATATGGAATCATGGATTGATATAAATACAATTGAAAGTGCCATTTATTCTTACACATTTTGTTCGGCTCTGAGGTTCTACTTCTCCATTCGGAAGTTAGTGAAAGCTGAAAACGTAGACTTAAAAGGTGAGTGATCATTTCTTCATAGTGTTATTAGTTATAATAATGAGTTTTCTTCATCTCTTTTCCATTCTTGCTTCAACAAAGTGAACCTTAGAAGTTAGAACCAAACTCGGAAGTTTCAAAGTTTTTGAAACCTCCGACCCATCGAGTAGAAAGATGACCAAGAAAGACTTGCAACTCAACAAAGTGAACCATCAACCAAGTCGAGGAATCACGAAGTTATGAAAATTTAGAACTCCGTGACAAGGTTATATAACTTTGAGGACTAGCAACTAAGTTTAGGAAAAGCCAAATTTTTTATATTGTATTCCATGGTATTGAATTTGATATGTGATTATGCACCATTTTTAAAGAACAACACTTATCACACTAGTTATAAATTACTATTGCATTGCCATTCACACAATCTTTGATAAATAACTAAAAGGAATATTATTAATCCATTCCTTGAACAAAAAAAAATACAATCAAAAGTGTCATTTATTCGGAAGTCAGCCAAAGCCGAAAACGTAGACTTAAAGGTGAGTGATCATTTCTTCATAGTGTTATTAGTTATAATAATAAGTTTTCTTTATCTCTTTTCCATTCTTGCTTCAGTCTTAAAGATGATATTGAGTAGGGAATGGGACCTATATTATTATTCTCTATCCTTAAACAAGAAGACAATTTTTTCCAGTTTTTATTCGAAGTGAGAGATGAATATGTCGAGCGAATCAGAGATCAATATGTCGAGCAAGAGCAGCAAGGGTAAGGATCCTACCGCTCCTTAGGGTGGTGAAGAGACTCTTGCTACTTCTTAGACTCCTTCCGCTCCTTAGGGTGGTAAGGCTCCTACCGCTCCTCAGGGTGGTGAAGAGACTGGGAGGCCATCAGAATGCAAAAAACTTAGATGTATGATATAGTCTTACTTTGGAATTGCCAAAGCTTCTAATCCATCAGGTCAAGATGGAGCTACATCTTCAACTCTTCCACAAAATATTGGTATCATTCCCAATACCTCACCACCACCAAAAGGTCGAGTTGAGATTGTCATTGATTTAAATCAAAATGTATCAAATCAGGATAGCAATACCGCAGAAGATGCTCCAAGTGATACCCTGGGCCCAGTTAGCCAGAATGAGATAATTGACTTGGATGAGGATGATGGTGTTGGTAGAAAGAAAAGGAAAAATAAACCAAAAAGGGGGCACGAGTGGGAAATGACAAGGATTTTTCATCTTGGTTGCTTGTCAAAATACCCATTCATGGTACCAGTGGGGATTGGCAATGCAAACGATATTGAAAAGGAAACATTGGCCAAATGTAATAAATGTAGTTGGAAATGTGGAAGAGCCAAGATGTTGCAGCTAAAGATTGACACTATAGAAAAGAATATCAGTAAATTTTATGAAAAACAAATCATAGACAAAACGGAAGAATCAGTCGTACGATGGAAATCAAAGGAAGAATGTCTTCATGTTAGGTATGTCGCGGATTATGAAGAGCATGAAAAAAGAATGTCAAACATTGCTGCATGTAAAGGTACACTTGAGGCTCAATTTGTAAAATCAATGGAAGGAGAAAATCTGTCAAAAATTGTTCAAATGAGTGTTTTTTTCATATTTTGTCTAGAGGGCGTCCTATGACAGACTACCCAAAATATTCTAGTTTATTATCTTATTTGAATGTTCCTCACTATTCCTACTCACACTGGTCAGTAAATGCTAGATGGGATTGGGAAAACTATCTTGTTGAAGTGGAAAAAGAATATTTAAAGGATAAAGTAAAAGAGTCAAATTTCATTGCATTATCTTTAGATGAAGTTACTACAGTAGACAATACTTCTTGGGTCTGTATGCATTTTTATACTTTACAACAACATGTTCTCCAAGCTCATCTTCTCTGTGTTCATAAAATGAAGAACAGTTTAACATCACAAAATATATTTAAACTAGTCAAAAAATATTTGAATGAAATTGCAGGTATGGATGAGTTGACAATTGCAAAAAAGTTGGTGTGGTAGAAGCTAATGGAGTTGCAGTGATGCAAGGTCAAAGGACCAGTGTTTGCACAAAGTTACAAACTACTTGTGCACCATACATGCTTGGCATTCACTGCATGGCCCACACAATGAATTTAGCATTCAAAATTGTTAGCAAGTTTCCTACAGTATCAAAAGTCAAAAATCTAGTCCATGAGATCCACGCATACTTTTGCAAAGAGTCCTAAACGTTTCACAGAATTTCAAAATTTTGTTGAGGGAATAACACCAGGAAACAAGCTTCTCAAGGATTTCAATACCAGATGGATCTCCCTGCATGGACCAGCACAACGAGTTCTTTCAGAATATCAATCTTTGATTGGAGTGATGTACGAGCATCACAGCATAGTAGACAAAGCTCTTGACCTCTTACATAGGTTAAGCGATATAGAGACACTCTTGACTTAAACTAGTCTTCTCCCCATGTTGGATGTGATGAAAGAGCTTGTCAAGAAAGCCTAAGACAGAACTATGTATATTAATGAATATTCCAATCTACGTAAACATAAATGCTTGGCCCTCAATCATCTATATCTAGATCTAACACAAGATGGCCCAAATTATTTCATGTGGCAGAAAATTACTGATTTGAATGATCCTGATAATTATTTACAGTTTAATGCAAGAGGGAACTTATGCATCTATGTACGTGGATATGAGATACAAATGTACCAATGTAAGACAACTAGGCGCTCTAGCAGAGAAGTAGTTGTTAACAAGGAATATTTTCAAGGCATTGTTAAATTTGTTGGAGATAAGTTGAAGGAAATTGCAAAATTTCTTTCCTCAAATAATCGTGAAATATTCCCTTGACATGAAATACTTGAAGCCATGAGTATTGCGTATCCTCAATTTTGGGCAAACTGAGATAACCCCACAATTTTCCATGCTCAAGTAAAAATCTTGATCGAACAATTTTTGAAAAATGTAACATACAATGAGCAGAAAATGGAAGGAATTTTAGATGAAGCTAAGCTTAGAAAACAATGTGGGATTTTTTCAATAGCTATGAAGGACCAGTATGAATCTATGGGCAAGGACAAGGCCTTTGAACTAGGATCAATAAAAAAAGGTTTGGACAAACTTAGGTCAGAGTGAAATATTGTGTGGTTCGATATCAGAATATTTCAAACTTGTTGATTTATGTCAAACAATGATATTAGGGTCGGTGGAGGATGAGATATTTTTCAATACATTGGGGTTTTCGAAATCAAAGTTAAGAAACAAACTAGACAAGAATTTGGAAAATTGCTTGAGGATGAAAGGAACTACGTATAATATCAAAAAAATTCCTTTTGAAAGGGCACTCGCAATCTGGAGGTCCACATGTGAAAGAAGAGGGACCGGGTTGTGCAACACTCCAATTCCAAAGCTGGTACTGGTGGCACTAGCAGTGGCAATGGGACTCAAACATATGACATTGACAAAAATGACACAATGAATATTGAATTTGAGACACAAGCCAAGGAAAATGAAGAGCAGACTTGGAATCAAATTCAAGACGACGCTTTTACTTTATTTGATGATGAATGTCAATTTGAGGACCCCAAGTCCGTTTGGGAAATGGAAGAGAATTAGAAGCTTTTAGGTATTTATATTACACTTCATGGATCCCAAGATCATATTCCATTTTTTCATACTGTAGTTGATGATATTTTATATTGTATTCAATGAAATTGTGAATCATTGCACTTCATGATATTTTATTTTATATTGCACTTAATGAATCATATTCCAAAGTCAAACTATACTTGATGATATTTTATGTTGCATTCCATGAAATTGTGATATTTTATATTTTATATTGTATTTTGTATTTTACATTAGTCTATACATAACATTCAATGAGGTGTCAGATGACGGCGCCTTTGAAAGGTTAATCAGGATAAGTCCATAATGTCATGTGGTCACTAAAACTTGGAACCTTAGAACCAAAGTTTGAAGTTTCGAAGTTTTCCAAACCTCTGATCCATCAACTAGAAAGATGACCAAAAAAGACTTGCAACTCAACAAAGTGAACCATCAACCATGTCGAGAAATCAAGGAGTTATGAAAATTTAGAGCTCTGCGACAAGGTTATAAAACTCTAAGGGCTAGTGACTAAGGTTAGGAAAAGCACCAAAACTGCAACTTTGAGTGATAGTAACCACAACAATGAAACTAACCAAAAAACCATCATTCCAATTCCAATAATAGATAATCCATGACATGAATTCATATAAATGTTTAGTGGATATGCTAAGTAGTCATGGAGATTGAGTATTGATGTGTGAATTGTAATGCAATTTCACTAAGATTATGGATGCTTGGAATTAAAATCACCTTATAGTTCATATTTAAATTGTGTTAAAAGTAAAACTTGAGCATGTGCTCAACGATTCATCACTCAACTCAATGCTTATTAGATTAATAACATATTAACAATAGTATTAGTAGCATATACAACAATGAACATAATAGCAAGTGTATATGGAAGTTGAAACCACTACTAGACTTTTTCTTCAAATAATATAAGTAATATAGATAATTGTACATCAACACATTACTGAAGTCTAAATTATAGCTTTTAAATTGATTATCATTGTATCACATGAAGGAATACATAGAGGCATTGGCAATGAAAAATCTTGCTCAAAGACAACTCTGCACAAAGTTGAGTTCGAACTTGGAAACTCATATTATCAAAAATTAAATCACTGCATCACCTTTTCTAGCAACTTCCACTCTTCAGGTGTTGGAATTGTCATTTTTTCTAACTGATGTTGTTTGACTTGAAGATTTGTTAACAATTCATGATTCAAATTGGAACATGTCTTGGATTCTTCAGTCATTTTTTCATTCAGGGTTAGCAATGGTTTGATGGAATCCAAATAGGCCACCACATCTGGGTTCTGAGGAAACTAGTACAAATCAATCTTCCTTGCATCCTCCATCTTCTTTTTGAAATCATTCCATCCAACGAATCACTCATTTGTGTCAAAAGCCTCTGGTAAACCAAGCTCTGTGAAGTTCCTTAACTTTTCATCCACCTTATTCATCTTGTCTACAGCCAAATGCAAATATTTCTCTATTTCACACATTCTCAAACACTTTTCAATGACAGATGACAACGTCATTGATGTAGCAAGCCGATTAGTAATCCCTTTTGATTTCAAAACATTGTCACTGGCTTTGTAGACTGTTTGTTGAATTTGATTTGTTGATTTCTCTAATGCCAACACATTTTTGTTCTCCATTAAATATTTTTTGAGCTTCTTATGATGTCTGATAGCATCAATCAATTGAAACATGTCACACAAATGATCAATCCTCTGCATTATTTCATCCCAGATCTTTTGTTTTATATGCCTCATTTTTTCTCTACAAAATGAATATAACTTATTTTGACAAGACTTAATTTCATTTTTTGCTTCCTTCAACTCTGCCTCCAATCTTTCATTTCTTTTTCTCTCCATTTTTTGTTCCCACTATGCATTTCCATTTGCAATGCTTAGTCTTAATTTTTCTAGAGTGGATTTTTCCTCATCATATTTCTTGTTGCTCTCATCTAGCCTTTGTTTCAATTCATTCACTACAGTCTCATTCTGCTTATCCTCTTTGCTTGTTAATGTAGAGGTGGATTTTTTAATTCTTTTTTCTAATTCATTGCTCTTGTTATCTGTTGCTTTCCTCTTTGCTTTCTCATTTGCTAGGTCTTCCTGTAACTTTTCAATTTGATTCTACAACCTTTTTTCTCTCTATCTTTCTTTAGCAATGATGTGTACACCAATTCATTGTTCTTCTTTGATACATTAATTTTGTCAGTATTTCTGAGTCCAAAAAAATCCAATTGAAAATTGTTCACCTCGAATTTAGATGGAGCCATCTGATTTGTTGGTTTGTTTTGAACTGTGGGAACAAGAATTGTGTACTCCATGTTTTTTTTACTTGTGTCAAATGTGGGTAATACCATGGTTGTTGCAGGCTCTGAAGTTAGAGCAAACGCACTCTCCATTAGTTGCTTCTTTTCTTTTTTTATTCAATTCTGATTTCTTTTTAAGCTCTTCAATGCAATCAAAACCCGGGGATGCAGGAACAATGTAATGCTTGAATTGAGAAGGAATAGGAGTACTTGTAGTTGCTAATGATGTCGCAGCCAAACTAACTGACATTGGGGGAGTGCCTGGAAATAACTCCTTTGTGGTGGATCCACTGGTAGTGTGACTTGGAGTTGGACCTTTCAAAATCCTTTGCCTCTTCTGTATGCCTTGATCACCTGGTGTTTTTGTGGTATATTGTGTTGTTGTCCTCTTGTGTGTAATTTGTTGTTGTAGCACATGTTGACCACTACTAGTACTACTACCCATACCATCACCACCAGAGGCAATGCTAGTTGCACTAAGCCCTCCACCATGGGCATGTCCTAGTTGTGATTGTGTCTGACCATGAGGACGAGGATTTGAAGCTCTAACAAATTGAATTGTTTCGGCTCTACTTGTTTGCCCTTGGTCTACTTTATCAGCTCCAAGGCCATATTTATCAACTAGTTTTCTATGTTGTGCATCTATTACTTTAGGAATTCCTTGTCCTTGGGACCCCAAATCACCACCTTCATAACCCATTTTTTCAGCTATGGCTGCTCCTGTAGTAAATGCTTCTTTTGTGGCCTCACTTAAACCAAGTTTGAAATTGACATGACTTTCTTCTTGCCTATCATCATCACTTTCTTCATCTTCTTGTTATGCTCTATATTTCATAATTTTCTAAACTCAAGACCTTCTTCATTATCTCCATACTCTACAAGAGCTCTTGGATCACCTAGGTCCTTCCTCATAGACCAAAAGGCAGTAATTTTTTATCGTGGCCAATTTTTTTCTATAACTTCCTTCTCTAGAGAATCTGGCATTTTCACTCTACTAGATAGTTTATGACTTTTTTCATAAAAATTATTGTACCTCCTAATTGTCTTTTGATGCAATGTCTGTAATTTCTACTAACAATTGTTCAAAAGAAATACCATTCTCAGCAACACTTTTCTCCATTGCTACTTTGACCTCATACCAAGAATCCTTGTTTCTCAAGTTTTCAAGCAAGGGTTTACTTTGATGTTGAACTCTACTTCCAACATTCTTATTGAGCACAATCATTGATTTAATCGTGTCACATGGATCATACTGCAAGTGACAGATAGCATCAAAATAAAAAAAATCAAAAGATCATGTGCCACACTAAATGCTTTTCTCTCGAATGTCATCCCTCCACATGAAAAAGGTAAAGAAGGAAATAAGGTCTTCTTCCCCTGACCACTAAAGTGTCTTTCATCAGTACTCTGCATCTGCCTCACATATTCCAAAGAAAAAACCATTTCTGACACATGTATTGGAAGTTTGTATGGTTGTACTTTCGATCCATAAAATCTTAGCACAGTATATTCTTCCATTAAGTACCAATCAGCCAATTATATTTCTTTTCCTAGTTGAATGCAGTTTCTACATGACATAGGCAATCTAGGCATTGGAGTATTTGTAATTGATTGATGCAATGGAGCCAAAAAGTAGTCTACAAAATGACTATAGTTCCTTTGCGAATCATGCAACCTTATAACAGGGGTCCATTCATATACTAGAGCCATTTTCTTTTGCTCAGGATTACTATTACCATAGGGTTGAATCTGAAGCTTGTTGGTCTGAAACATTCCTCTAAATTTCAATAGAAAAAGATAGCACAAGTAGGTTGTGAACCTAAATGTCTTAGTGGAACCTCCTTTAATCATTAAAAATTGTTTATGCATGGATTCTACAATGTGCTCAATAAATTTATATTTGGCATGTGGAACACCATAATGGATATTATACACCATTTCAAGGAGGCATGCACCCACTTCCAAATTGCTATCCAGTCCGAGGAAAAATGCTAGCATGGAAATAGTATCCTGAACCCATGGTTTAAAAATATCCAAATCATAAGGAGGCTTATGATAACCTTTCAATTTGTTTCTATCTTGAACTATTCTATTTAAGAAAGAATTTTTCTCCATTTCATCCACTGCTTCATAATCACTAGCAAGCTTTTCTAGGTCAATGTGGACATTTCCAAATTCTTTGGTTGTAAACCCCAAGCCCAATACTTTTCCAAGTTCTTATGCATTAATGGATAACAATTCTTCTTTGCTATCTTTATTAACAATTTCTCTTTTGTTATCATCATAATTTAGGGCATAGACCATGATAAATTTTGGGCAAGGGAAAACCTCATGTAACATCATGCGCCCTAATCCATTTACCCACGGTGCACTGATACTATTAACTTGAAATTGCATTTGCTTTGCAGCCTTATTCTCAGATGAAAATCTAAGCTCTGAGTTATGCCTACTATAGGTTTCAAGATCATAAATATCATGGTATTCATCAGTGAAACCTGGGGTTTTAAGCAATTTTGCATAAAGTATTTTTTTATCCGACATTGCTCTAGTGGTATTGGTGGTAGACATGCTGATACAATCAACAATATGAAATTTGTGAATTCCCTATTAGTCCTTAATTTTTTTAATTCTTAAGCCTCTTAACCCTAAACCTAAACTTCAAAGTTTGACAAAATAAGATTTTAAGAAATGTCAAGCGATGAAACATAGCCACAGGAATTCTTTAACTTACCTGGATTTTGAATTTTGATTCTTGAAGTTGAAACTATGTTGAAGCTTGAAACTGGGTTACTGGAATGGCTTTGTTGGAAGTGGAACTATGGAACCCAGAACAGGGTGGTACACTGTAATGAGCAAACTAAATGACACCGAAACGTCTACTCGTTACTTATAGACTACATAGTACACAATTAGGTAGTACAATGTACATGGCTGACAACATTTAAAACAAGCCATTAAAAATAATGATTTACTCCTGCATTGATAGCAAATTCTAAACTGTTGATCTCTATTAATCTAACGGTTATAGGGTGATTCTGGAGGTTTAAGTTCGCAAGCGTAGCGCTCTGTGCATTTCATTCTGAAATGCAACTACAACCATACATCAAATGTTCATCGAACGATTGAGTAATTTATGATATAAATAATAAACATAAAACATGTGTTTTAAATTTTCTTTAAAACATGTGTTTTAAATTTTCTTTAAAGTTTAATGTGCTAGGAATGACATCAAGGCCAAGGGGCCAGAAACTTAACATTTCAAAGGCCTTAATAAAATGAATTACAATGTCACATTAATAGCACATTGCACAATCATTAATAGCACTTAACTTGCAAAGGACTTAATAAAATGAATTACAATGTCACATTAATAGCACAACCATTTATTTTATTACAACTGAATTACAATGTCACATTATTACATAGTACAAATACAAATGTAAGCACAAGTGCCAAGCTTCTGCTAGACCGCTGGTGAAAAGTTTAAAACGTAAATGTGATACATGTATCTATGTCACTCTGAAAATAAATGGAACTTTTCGAGTCAACCATGAGCTCTAAAAATAAACACATGGGACTTGTCGGGTCAGCCACGAGCTCAAAAAATAAATGCATGGGGAAAGGGGGCCCAATCAAACTGGGGAAATGGGAGCTATGAAGATACAAAATGTACTTAGCCCCTTTCAGAACCAAACTTATGCAGAAGATGAGCACTAAAAATAAATGCATGGGACTTGCCTGGTAAGCCATGGTGTCTTAAAATAAATACAAGAGACTCTCCTAGCCAACCATGTAGGTGATGAGGGGTAGTAAAACTGCTCCCATGCAGAAGATGAGCATTGAAAATAAATGAATGGGAATTGCCTAGGAAACCATGCAGACGATGAGGGGTAGTAAAAATGCTCCCATCTTCTACTTGCAACTTCCATGCATTGGGATAATACTTATCTCCATTAGAGCTCCTCATCCTGGTTCAAAACCTGTCTGAGAATTCAGGTGAACCAAATCAACTTCTTTCCAATTCCACCCATTATGAACTTGAAGGAAATTGGTCTTTTACTTTGTAACTACATAACTGGAGGCAGGAGAATTTAAAGCATCCCCAATAATACCGCATCATCTTCTTCCTAAAACCTTATTAAGTTATTAACCCTACAGAATGAAAACCCTTATGGCAATTCAACGAATGATTTTAGTTGTGCTCACTATCCTTATTTATGGGCCAAAAGTGTCGCCAAAAGTGCCACTACCAGCCTGGTCCCTTGTACACCTCACATGTGTCATGTGTGAGGTTGTGTATAGTTGCATGTATAGTAACACAGTTACTACTGATTAGTAATAATTGTGATTCGCGCAAACCAAAAATCCAACTTAATCGGTACCTCAAGCTGGCTACATGCAAAGTTGCAAACTGTAGTTCAAGCTGACAAGCTGACAATTGTCAAAATCGGTAGTGCCACGCAAGCTATCGATTGTCAAAATCACTAGATTATTGACATCATCATCTACGATTATATAGTACATCATGCAGTTTTCAATATAAAGCTATCCAATCAATCACTCTAGCTATTCATATGGTATTAATCCACGCCGTCGACTAGTACCACAGCCAAATTGAGAATTTCAATAGAATAAATGAAAGGTAGAGTACTTCGATGCATTGAAAAGAGAGAATTAAATGTCTCATTTTACCTTAATGATTATCAATGTCCTAATAAGTCACAATAAATTTCGCTCACTTATGATTGGAACTATATGTTTATTTCTAAAACCAATAATTAATAAAATCTCAACCATTGATTTCTGAAAATCTAACGGTTCTAGTGTTATTCTGGAGGTTTCAGTTCACAATTCTAGTGCTTCAAGTATTTACTTCCGGAATGCATCTATAGCCGTCCATCAAAAATTCATCGAACGGTCCCTCTTTTAAAACAAACTTTATGCATGTGCATAATTTAAAATGGGGACATCGCTAGGTTGACAAGACTCGACCCTCAAGATTAAAGAGTTAAGATTTAAGGCTTTTTCATAAAATATTTTGGTCTAACTTAGGCAATATTAAACGGTAAACAAAAGCAGGATGATCGACAGACCTAAATAATTAATAAAATCTCAACCATTGATTTCTAAAAAATCTAACGGTTCTAGTGTAATTCTGGAGGTTTCAATTTGCAAATCTAGTGCTTGAAAGATATACTTCTGGAATGCAACTACAACCGTCCATCGAAAATTCATCGAACGGTCATGGTCCATAATGTCGCATGGTCGCTGAAACTTGGAACCTTAGAACCAAAGTCTGAAGTTTCGAAGTTTTCAAAACTTTCGACCCACTGACTACAAAGATGACCAAGAAAGACTTGCAACTAAGGTTAGGAAAATTTGCACTGACACTTCCCCACTGCACTGTTTTATTAGTTTCATATTATGTTTAATTTGCCAATGTTTTTTTCTTAATCATTTGAAAATAGGTTTAATTCACCAATCAATTTTATTTTTTAGTTTGAAAAAAAGTTTTAATCGCCAACAATTTTTTTTTTGGTTTGAAGAGGTTTAATTTGCCAATCGAAATATTTTATTGGTTTGAAAATAGATTTTAATCGCCAATGGAAAAATTTAGTGGTTTTAAAAAATTTGCATTTTGCCAGGATTTTCCACAGACTTCTACCGATTAGAAAAGATTCGCCAATGGACTTTTTTTTTTCCAAAAAACAAAAAAATTTGCCACTAAAATTAATATTTTTATCAGGAAGTATACAAGATTCGAGGGAGGTTTCTTAAAGTTTTCCCTAGCCATGGGATTGAGTTGGTGGTTGGAGACAGATTTTCATTACAATCAATTTCTTCGAAGAGGAGGAATTAACATTAAGAGGGAGTCTAATAGACCGACCGAGGCAACCTTGGACGAGGAGGTCAGGAGGTTGATGTAAGAACTTGGAGCTTCATAGGAGTCACATCATCATGAAGATCTGTTGTAATGTATATTTCTCTGTGATGGAGAAGTATGAGGTGAAAGCCCTTGTTAGTGTATATTTCTATGTGATGAAGAAGTATGAGGTGAAAGCCCTTGTTAGTGTATATTTCTCTGTGACAGAGAAGTATGAGGTGAAAGCCCTTGTTAGTGTATATTTCTCTATGACAGAGAAGTATGAGGTGAAAATCCTTGTTAGTGTATATTTCTCTGTGACAGAGAAGTATGAGGTGAAAGCCCTTGTTAATGCATTTTTCTCTGAGATAGGGAAATTTGAGGTGAAAGCCCTTGTCCATCTCTGAGATAGAGATGTGGTTCTTTCCACCCTCTGGGAGTAGCCATGGTGGATGTCATGTTGAGAGACTCCATGACAACATCACGTTGAGAGACTTTGTGATGAACCCTTTGTACTTGTGCTTTTCTACACATGGGAGTAGCCATGGTGAAAATCATGTTGAGAGACTCCATGATGACATGACGTTGAGAGACTATGTGATGGGCACTTGTACATGTGTTTCCTTCCACACATGGGAGTAGCCATGGTGGATGCCATGTTGAGGACTCCATGACATATCACGTTGAGTGACTATGATGAAATATTTTCCACAAATGGGTGTAGCCATTGTGGGTGTCATGTTGAGAGACTCCATGACATGGATATCTGGAAAGATATCTCCCTAGCTAAGAGGGAGTGTTGATGTAGTAGCGGCGGGAGATCTCTTTCTCCCTTAAATTTGAAAAATAAATAAGTGGACCAAAGAGCCTGACATAAGAGAAGTGACGTCTCTTTACAAATAATAATTTATATTTTATATTTCATGGAAGTCGACTTAAAAGACACCACCTTGTGTAAAGACATCTATCTTTGTAAGAGGTCGACCATCACTTTAAATGTGTATATATTCAAGAAGTCTCCCTCCTCTTTGGCATTGAATCATATTGAAGACAAGTTCACATAATTCTGGGAAGAGTTTGCTTGCATTCAACAGATCGATATACTACTTCAAGGAGAATGACTTTGTGAAAGAGTCATTATTAATTGTAAATTCACACCTAGAGAGGTGCTATCATAATTGGCCTAGAGGTTGGATAAATTTGTAAAGCAATTTTTTCTCTCTTATCAATATATAAGTGATATATTTTTGTTGGGTTTTTCTCCCTTGAGAAGGAGGGTTTTCCCAGGGTATTTTGTTGTGTTTTGTGTTCAGTGTTTATGTGTTTCTACTTATTTTAAATTTGATCTTAAAACAACAACACGTCATATTTGGAGAGGTTGCATGGAAACAACCCGCAGGCCACAGTCTTGTTTGTCAAAGGTTGGAATAACATGATTTTGAAACTAGATGGTGTTGAATTTGATGTTAATGAGGAATTCATTACAAATATCACTGGTCTCTCAACGGAGGGAAAGAAGGTTTATAGAGATAAGAAGGAATCTAAGGTAGCTATGCAAATTTTCTTCAAAGGGGATGATGAACAAAAGCTTAAGCAAGCCAAGAGTGGTAGGTACCAACACAGTTCCATCAAAGACCTTTGGGGTGATTTTGTTGAGGAATTGATGAGGTACATTACTTTAGAAGGTCAATTTTCTACTATTAATGCTTATCATTTTGTTCTCTTGAATCATTTTCGCCATAAGAAGAAAATATCCTTTCCATTTTATCTTCTGGCTTCTCTGGAGTATGGTTTGAAGGATCATAAAAAGAACCCTAAGAATCTTGTGTTTCATGTTGGTCTTATTTTGTTAATTTTGGATTATGCAAAATCCTTTGCGGTCCCTAAGCCACCTACTATTACTCCGAAGGGTAAGCAACAAAAGAGCTAGGGAGTTTGAAAGGGAAAAAAGAAGGAGGTTCTAGAGGAGGATGAGATTTTTTTTTGGATTCTCAGGCCTCTATGGAAGTTATTTCACAACCTCCTGTGAAGAGAAAACCTGGCAAAGGGGTTTCAGCTCCCAACCCGAAGAATTATGAGACCTCTAGTGAGGAAGAGGGTGGTGAAAAACCTAGTAAAACTAGGCCTACCGCTCCTTCTACTATTTTGAAGGAGAGGATTAAAATTGTTGAAGATGTGTCTTTGCCATCCCCTATTTTGGGGACCAAGAGGAAGAAGGTTCCGAAGAAGGGAAGCAAAAGGAAATTAGATATTAGGTCCATTAGCCCAGTGCAAGACGTGCAAGTTGCTTCTCCTCTGAAGTTGGTTGACCTGGGCAGGAGGCTTTGGGTTCTCTTGGTATGGACTTGGAGATGCAGAATAGAAGGAGGTTGGTGGATGAGGAAATTGTTAGCTCTCTTTGCAAGATTCAAATGTTGATGGATGGGGGTAAAGGTAAGGAGGTTTTTGCGAGCTAGGATAAAGTTAGTTCTTCCCAAGAGAGTGATGTTGAGGAAAAGGGTGTTTTTAACTTTGATCGGGAGGATTTTCCCAATGTTCTCGGTATGGCTAAGGAGGGCTCCATTTCCTTGTTTAAGATGTTTAAATGGGTTTTCATGAGCTCAACATGACTAATGTAAGGGTCTAGGGTGTTGTGAGAAAAGTGGGAGAATCATTGGTTCAGACTCAAGTTGATGAGTTGTATGATTCTTTGAAGATTGTTGTTGAGGAGATGTTGAAGATGAAGCAGACGTTTGAACAAAGAATTTTGACCCTGGAGGAACAAATGGAAATGATTATTATGAAATTGGATAAGGTGAGGGATGGGACTAAATTTGTTGTGAAGTATGAGTCTAAGGGCCTATCTACTCCTATTGAGAAGGCCAAGAAATGAATGGAGATTACTCTTGGTGAGGATGTTGGTGTTGGTGAAAGGCATGTGGAGGAGGAAGTTTTGGTTGAAAAGGTTGTTGGTTCACAGAATGTTTTTATTAATGAGGTAAATGTGGTTGGGCCCAATGCTAGAACTCGCAAGTATTTGCAGGATCATGATGGGCCAAAAATTGGCAATGTGAAAAAAGTTGCATTTTGCATTGACCCAAAAACACAAAAATCCTAAGTTGACTTTTTTCTGGCTTGGGTGTCAGTACATTGATCCAAATTGGATATCCGATTTGAATTGGCTATAAATACATAACAGTGGCATTTTAAAATCATTTTAGTCATTTTAAAGAGTTGAAGGCGCACAGTGAGAGCGACGTTTGGATATCAGATATCTAATTTCGAAGGTAAGTTTTTGGTTTTTTTGTTTTAATCGTTTTTTCTATTAGATTTGTATAATTTTAAGTAGTTTTTAATGGATTTTTATAAAAGTAGAGCTTTTATTGATTTTTATTAAAACTAGAGTTTGCAATGGATTTTTATTAAAAATTAATGTTTTTTATGGATTTTGATTAAAAACTAGTGTTGTTTATGTTTTTTTATTAAAAACTAGAGTTTGTTATGGAATTTTGTTAAAAAGTAGGGGTTTTTTTGGATTTTTTATTAAAAACTAGGGTTTTTTTACAATAATTTATTTTATATTATGTAATTTCAATTAAATTAATTAGTTTTTAACTTTAATCAGGTATTATGGTTGAGAATGAAAATGCACAAATTCCAAACGATCCACCACCTCCACACCCATCAATTGAAGACTTAATTGGTGAAAAATTAGAGAAATTGAGGGGAATTTGTGATGTTAATAAGACAATCCCTCGATTATCCTAGATGACAAACACATTGAAGGAAATAATTAAAAATATAGAAACCCTCTCCACCCAACATAATTCCTTTCTTTCGTGGCAAGAAAGCATGAGGGAATATTACTCCTATGGATTGTCTTACGATGATGTGAAAGATCTCCAAATAACAAAATCCCAAATAGCCTCTTTATTTGTTAACCCTCACACTAGTTTGCCAGTTAATGTTAATAAACCAAAACTTTCTATAAAATGGTGCACGAATAAGGACATAGTAGATAATTTTTGGGATTGTTGGTGTATGGTTTTTTATAAACCACCCAACAACAATAGTGATATACCATTTTACTTTATTAAAAAATTATACGCTGAATTTGTGTTAGGGCATCATGTCAATTACTTTGACATTAAACCGTTCCAAGGCGTTGGTGGAGGTATGCCCCATGATAGACCAAGGGAAGTTTGAGTAGTCAAGCGCCCATATGTTCCCCCTCCTCCCCTTCCCCCGCCACCTCTAGTACATCATCTAGATATTATCGAGGATGCAGCCACACAGACTATTCAGGCTATTCACTCTTTGAGTGGTCTTTTAGTTTCACATACTTCTACAGTAGCTTAGCCACATTCTGGTGATGTTGGCGATGGATCCAGTGCTACTACATCATCCTCCTCAGTTCCACATATTTGTGTGCCACATACTTGCACTATGTGCCACTAGATATGCTTGGGTCCTCTTGCACAACTCGCTAAGCATCCCTTGGACACTTCTAATTATGGCATCCAGGATGTGGACATTATAGGATATCAGACGTAGGGGAGTGGAGTGCACCCTACAGATTCCTCTCCTACTAGAGAGGGGGATGTTGGAATAGTTACACAGGTAAGATTTAAGTTGTAAATTCATAACTTGCATTTTTTCTAAATGAATATTAATAAGAGATAGTATCAAGTACTAATATTTTTTTACATGGTCTATTTAATAGTTGATGTTTGAGGAGGAGCTCACACAGGTGGCTAGTAGCACCCTTAGGGCCATTTCATTTGGCCTTGACATGCACACAGTATATATTTTCTCACTCACTCATTTACATTTCTTTATTATATACTTTCTTGTCATTTGAATTTTCATTAATGAAATTATATATTAACTTATATGTTTATCTTATTTTTCTCTTGTAGGAACACCTAGTGTGAGCGAGGTGCAGCATTGTCCAGACTATGGAGGCACAGTGTTAGATAAGGGAAAGGTAATTGAACTCAAATTCGATTGAATTAATATTTTTAAGATATTTTATTGATTATTCATACATCGACATAGATTGGTAGTTTCATATGTACTTGTCATTTTTATATACAAGCAGTTATGAGCTATACATCGTTGTTGACAAGTGTCACAACGCCTGAAGGAGTAGGTATTGGAACACCTCAAGGAGTAGTTGTTGAAACACCTCAAGAAGGAGGTGTTGAAACACCTAAAGGAGATAAAGAAAAAGATCAGCCTAAAGAGGTATGTTTTTTTTTTATTTTGTGTTTGGTAAATATGTTCCTATTACCGACAATTGTATGCTAACTTGGATCAATTTTATGTTTTTGTTCACATATATATAGATTGACATTTCAAAAGTTGGTTTGGTTGGTTCTTTGAAAGGGGCATATTCTAGGACTCCTAACCCTTTGAACAGATGTATATTTTAGGTAATCAAAATTTCAATTTTAGAGTTCAATTATAATTCAATGTATATTGATTTTGATGTTAATTATTCTATTTTAAATTATATAGTATAACTAATGTCAATTGTGGTTTGAATTTTTCTTTTGCAGCTACCTTCAAAGCCAAAGAGTGCTTCAAAGAGGCTCCATTTTGATGATCCACCAGTAGTTTAGGATGAGATAGACATTTTGGCATGTAAATTTTGAATAGATACCGAAATGGCATATGCCACATTTTGTAAGACTTTGTTTGAGTTGGCATTGATTCCATTTTTGTATATGGACATACACTTGATTATTGGATAATTTGATATATAGAAGTTGACAATCGAAATTTAACTTGTTCCTCATGTGCATGATTAAACTCTTTGAAAATTTAATCAAGTGACCAATGGCTAAATATCAATGTACAATAGCATAAAAAAGAATGGTGATATTATGTAGTTTATATTCATATCACTGATTACATTGCATTGCACATCTTTCAAACTCAAAGTATTGCTTCACATTGCATAAATAACAACTAGATGTTGATAGATGAAAAAAATTCAATTACAATATAGTTTTTACAAAGTCAACCTAAGCAGTTATGCAATTACTTCACATTACATAACTAATAACTAGGAGCAACTCTCAATTTCATTTTCTTGCCATGGAATTCTATGAGACCACATTTCTTTGAGGCATTTTTTCAAACAGTTCACTGCCTTGTCTATGCTACCACATTTTTCATACATGTCTACCAAAGCTTTTTATCAAACAATTCACTGGCTTGTTGCTATGCCTAAAAGCCTAAAACAAGTGCTTTCAAACAAGCTATGGATTGATGCAGAGTGGGGGTGGAAACCATTCAATCTGCCAAACCAATGAGTATAATCAATGGATTCTTCAACCCAAGTTTCCAAGACACCACACAAACAAATTAGTGAATCAAACACCCTTTTCAAAGTTACACAACATATGTGAAAACTACCCTTGACTCCTTTGGACCAAATTTGAGAGCCAATAGCATACCCCTGTCCTAGGCTAGTGAATTAGCCCTCTTTTACAAAGTGAGTGCCCTTTAAACACTTGATCTTCATAAGAACACCCAAAACAGTCTTGATTTGTGTCATAAAACAACAAATTCTAAGATTATTTTGCACCTACATGTCCTTTAGCGGGTTATCCCATGAAACCCTTCGTTTACCATGAAAATGCATAGGGTTTATTGAAAGTCCCACTTGCACAACTCCCCTGACCATGCCACCTGACTTTGAAACCTCTATTATGACCCCAATATTCTTAAACGTTAAAGATATTTCCCCACTCTTATTGATTTTAACAAACCCTAGGCTATAAGCTCCATTTTCATGCAATTTAAGCAATGATTTGCTTAGGACAACAACTCCAAGACTCACAAATCATTTAACATGCCTTAAATGGAATTGCACACATTAAAATAATATTGTACATAGCCTGTCCACCAAGACACATGAAAGGTTTGGTAGGTGGAGGGCTTCAATAATTCATAATTTACTCAAAATGCAAAATCTAGGTTCACTACCCGCCTTCAGAAAACTTGGCACAAAACTCACAAAAAATGAAAAGAAAGCACTCAAACCAACTTTAAAGGGGTCTCACATCTGCTTCTCCCTCATTACACATGATATGCAGCCATTTACTTGTTGTGTAGGGGTCGAACAATGGAGAAAACACAAAAAATTTCTATAGAAACCACAATTTTTGCAAGGTAACTCAATATGATCTTATTGATTCTTCACAAAATTACATTCATCAATCCCAAAAATGAGTTCCTCAACCTTTTTTAAGACTCTCCCCCACACAAAACAACTGACAACTCCCAATAAATGACTTACAAACACTAATGACTCATTATATTGCAAAAATTGCAAGTTTGACAACTTTTAGTGTCAACATTTACAATGTTTAAGCAACATTTTGCATTTTCTACCTAAATGATATCCCAAGCACTCAAGTGCATTAAAAATGGTCTTTTTAGACCTTATTCATCCTCTACTAAGACCTTAGGCTCAGAAACCAACCAAACCTTACCTAGACCACTTCATCATCCATGACCTTGATTGACACTTTTACATTATTTTTATCATATTTTGCAACTTCCTTGTTGTTTATTGATTAAAAGAATTTCAAATTGACCCCTTGAACATTCAAGACTAAATTTCCTTTCAACACAAGTTGTAGGTTCCCCTACACCATGGATGCTTGGAGAAAATCTATCAAAGCATAATAGTAAGCAATAGCATAGACAAGGCACTAAACTGTGTGAAAAAATGCCTCAAAGAAATGAGGTCTCATGGTGATGGAATGCCATGACAATCAAAAGAAATTTTGATTCTCATGGAATTCCATCACCATGAGACCTCATTTATTTGAGGCATTTTTTCAAATTGTTGATTTCCTTGTTGATTGTCATGGCATTCCATCACCATGAGACCTCATTTCATTTCAAGGAATTTTTTCAAATAGTTCATTGCATTGTCTATGCTACCACATTTTTCATACATGTCTATCAAAGCATTCTATCAAACATTTAATTTCCTTGCTGCTATGGCTAAAAGCCTAAAAAAAGTGCTTTCGAACAAGCTATGGATGCTTGGAAAGAATCTAACAAAGCATAATAGTAAGCAATAACATAGACAAGACAATGAACTATTTTTTAAAAATGCCTCAAAGAAATGTGGTCTCATGGTGATGGAATGCCATGAAAATTAAAAGCAATTTTGATTCTCATGGAATTCCATCACCATGAGACCACATTTTTTTGAGGCATTTTTTCAAACAGTTCATTACCTTGTATATGCTACCACATTTTTTGTACATCTACCAAAGCATTTTATCAAACAGTTCACTGCCTTGCTGCTATGGCTAAAAGCCTAAAACAGGTGATTTCAAACAAGCTATATGGATGCTTGGAAAATGGTGCAGGAGCACCTTCAAATAGAGGACTAGTTGATGGTTAGTTGATGCAACCAAGGCTGGCAAACCGCTCACTTTCACAATACAAGGGATTCCTAAACACCTTTCTCATCTTAACTCTCAGATCTCTTTAAAAACTCCCGCAACTAATCATCATTATAGACACCCATTTTAGTCCCCTTCAACATACTTCCAACTCACATAGGACTCCTTTGGAACAACTTTCACAAATCATGCAAACTACGCTGCTCAACCTAGCCAAATAGGCCAAATTTCCAAAGCAACCACCCTTGGAAAATTTCACAGACCCTAAAACTTGTTGGGAAGCACTCAACATATGATAAAACCTCAAATTTTCCCATTTATCCTCTGGAACTCGCCCTCTAAGACCTTATTCCACAAAACCCTCAAATTGCTCAAATTTGGCAAGGGTTTATTGAAAAACCTACTTGCAAACTTCCCCAAATTTTACCACCAACTCCAACATGCTTGAATAACCCTGCACAAGCTTAAAAGAACAATAAAAATTACTTCACTCAAACAATTCCCTCTTTTACCCTCTCTAACCTCACTTTTTCATGCAAAAACACCCCAAATGTCATGTAGGGCATCACCAAAAATCATAATGTTGACCTCCCTTGTACAAGAAACAATCAAAACATGTTTATCTATCCTAACTAATCCTATCCACTGAGTTACATCATCATACAGTGGGTGGAAGGCTTAAAACTCCATTTTAAATGCAGTCAAATCTTGGGAACAGGGCTCACAAACCGACCTCCAATAAAATGCCTCTTAAATGCACAAAAATGAATGAAATTACTTCAAACAAAGTTTGTGAAGAAGTTAACTCTATTTCCCACTAGTTTCCATTAAAAATAAACCAACAAGCTATGGTCTCATGGCTTTTTTTCGCACGAAAATCAGCATTGGAGTTCGGTTGGAGGTTGAAAACTACTTGTAAGGGCATAAATAAATCTTGTTCTAAAACTCATATGACCAAACCAATTGTTCCATCACGTCTGGATGGTTACGTTTAGGTTAGGTATGGTCCCCTTTCACACCCAAATAGGCCGAAGCAGTTCAAGCTACATTCAATCGGCGAAATCCCTTAAGAGTCCAAAGTGCAAAAGGGTAGCAATCTTTTACGAACTATTTCTAGAAATCGTGATGCCTACAAATATTTTGTTTGAGGCTATGAGATCTTGTTGGGCCCCTCTATAATAATCTCTCTCAATTTTTTCTATCCCAGAGGTGTTTTCCCATGGTGACAAGTTTTCAGTTGAGGGAAAAGTTATTAGATGCAAGCAGTGTAAAGTTGCAAAGTGGTGCAACTTTCATTCTACAACTCGTACAACCAAATAGATTGTTCCAACATGTTTGTATGGGTTCTTTTATGCTAGGGACAGTCCTCTTTTGCACCCAAATACGCCGAATCACTTCGAGCTACATTGGACCGGCAATTTCCCTTAAGAGTCCAAAGTGCTAAAAAGAAACAATCTTTGAAGGGCTATTTCTCAGAAATTGTGATGCTTACAGACTCTCTGTCTGAGGCTATGGGATTGTGTTAGGACCATCTACAATAACCTCTCTCAGTTTTTGCTATCTCAGAGGCGTTTTCCTGTGGTGATGAGTTTTCAATTGAGGGAAAAGTTGCCAAATGCAAGCAATGTAAAGTTGCAAAGTGGTGCAACTTTCATTATGCAACTCGTACGACCAAACAGATTGTTCCAACACATCTGAATGGGTACGTTTATGCTAGGGATGGTCCTTTTTTTTACTCGAATAGATAGAATCACTCTGAGCTACATTGGACCGACGATTTCCCTTAAGATTCCAAAGTGTTAAAAGGCAGCAATCTTTGAAGGGATATTTCTCAGAAACCATGATGCTTACAGAATCTTCATCTGAGGCTATGGGATCGTGTTGGGCCCATATACAATAACCTCTCTCAGTTTTTGCTATCTAGGAGGCATTTTCCCGTGGTGACAAGTTTTTAGTTAAGGGAAAAGTTGTCAAATGCAAGCAATGTAAAGTTGCAAAGTGGTGCAACTTTCATTCTGCAACTCGTACGACCAAATGAATTGTTCCAACACATTTGGATGGGTACGTTTATGCTAGGGATGGTCCTCTTTTGCACCCAAATACGTTGAATCACTCTAAGCTACATTGGACTGGTGATTTCCCTTGAGAGTCCAAAGTGCTAAAAGGCAGCAATCTTTGAAGGGCTATTTCTCGGAAACCATGACACTTACAGACTCTTCATCTAAGGATATGGGATCATGTTGTGACCATCTATAATAACCTCTCTTGGTTTTTTCTATCTCAAAGGTGTTTTCCCGTGGTGATGAGTTTTCAGTTGAGGGAAAAGTTGTCAGATGCAAGTAGTGTAAAGTTGGAAAGTGGTGCAAATTTCATTCTGCAACTCGTACGACCAAATGGACTGTTCCAACACGTCTGAATGGGTACGTTTACGCTAGGGATGGTCCTCTTTTTCACCCAAATACGCTGAATCCCTCTGAGCTACATTGGACCGACGATTTCCCTTAAGAGTCTAAAGTGCTAAAAGGCCATACCATCTATTGAACGGTCTGTAGTTGGATGGTATGGACATGGTAGATGTTATTATGACTATATAAGGTGACTATGTGGGTTTAAAGAGCTGGAAAGGTCTATAGTTGAGTTTGTGAGTTGCCATGCATGGCAAAAATGAGTGAAATTAGGTGAAAAATGGTGATTACAACATGTTAATGTCAATGAAAGGTGGGGGAAGCAAGATTTAAGGTTGGATCAAGCTTGTGCAGGTCCTAATAGACTTTTTTGATGAGTTTATAGGGTGTGGCAAGATTGGAAACATTGATTTCCTTAAAAACCTTGTGAAAGTTGCTAAAAATGAGGGTTTGTTGAAATAGAGCTTTAGAAAGCGTATCTCATAAAAAAATGTGGTTTTGGTAGTTTGGTAGGTTGTTTAATGCTGCCCCATCAAAATTTAAGGTTTGGGAAGTGTTTAAATATGAGTCTCTTTGTAAAATGGGTCTATTTTAGTGAAGTTGCACCCAAGTTTGGGTTTGAGGATTAAATTGGAGTTTGAATCATCTTTAATTTTAATTGTGTTGTTTAAAGCCACCTAGATCTTGCATCAGAAAACTCTTTACCCAATCAACTTGAACATCATGCACACTCAAATACCTTTTTTCCACTTTGCTAGATCAAAGACTCAATTACATTGGAAATGACCTTCACATGACCTTTTTACATTTTTTTTGGCAAAAGTGGCAAGCCACTATAATTTATTATATATAAATAGGAGATATTACAAAACCTGGTTCAAACGAGTATACCGGTAAGAAAGAACCAGGAAGAAAACCTTTGGTCCTAGCTCGATTAAGTACAAAAATTTATTACAAAATTGTCCCGATAACAGTAACAAAGCATATACCTGTATAACTAATTCAACCTATGAGTTTCCAAAATACAAACCCCTTTAAATTTTAAACATACCCTTTATACAATGCCAGACATTTGACCCATATCACTAGATATAGATTATGCCCATACACAGTTATGACCTTTTTACATTGTTTCACATTTGAAAATTCAAATTTTACAAAAGTTGCCTATTGGAGGCATTCAGGGCACAATCTTCCAAAAGAGTAGTAAGTTCATGTTCTAGACTGACAAGCACCTGTACAAACCATCAAGGTAGCAGTTAAACTACATACAATAGAAAATATGCTTAGAATAACAAATCTATATTATTGTAATTTGTCGCATACCTCTCTGAAAGGATCAGAGCTGCCTATTGTTGCAGCAGGTCCATGATCAATCGTGCCAGGAATATCGCAAAAGTTGTCAAATGAGAAATATATATTGTCACAATAGAAAAGATGCTTAGACTAACAAATCTATATTAATCTAAACAACCTGAATGATGATGAATTGGTAATGCAAACTATAAAAAATGCTTAGAATAACCAATCTATATTGTTCTAAATGACCTAATTAATGATGAGATGGTAATGTAAACTATAAAAGATGCTTACAATAACCAATATATATTATTTTAATTTTTTGCATACCTCTCCAAAAGGATCGAAGCTGGCTATTGTTGCAATAGGTCCATGATCAATCATGCCAAAAATATCACAAAATTTGTCAAATGATAAATCTATATTGTCATAATAGAAAAGATGCTTAGAATAACAAATCTATATTAATCTAAACAACCTAAATGATGATGAATTGGTAATGAAAACTATAAAAGATGCTTAGAATAACCAATCTATATTATTCTAAATGACTTAATTGATTATGAGATGGTAATGCAAACTATAAAAGATGCTTAGAATAACCAATCTATATTATTGTAATATGACGTATACCTCTCCGAAAGGATAAAAAATGGCTATTGTTGCAATAGGTCCATGATCAATCGTGCCAAAAATATCGCAAAAGTTGTCAAATAATAAATCTATATTGTCACAATAGAAAA
Source organism: Sequoia sempervirens (assembly GCA_007258455.2). Classification (NCBI taxonomy): domain Eukaryota; kingdom Viridiplantae; phylum Streptophyta; class Pinopsida; order Cupressales; family Cupressaceae; genus Sequoia; species Sequoia sempervirens. The sequence continues at coordinate 186,098 of VDFB02024729.1, read as the reverse complement.
GATGCTTAGAATAACAAATCTATATTAATTTAAACAACCTGAATGATGATGAATTGGTAATGCAAACTATAAAAGATGCTTAGAATAACCAATCTATATTATTCTAAATGACCTAATTGATGATGAGATGGTAATGCAAACTATAAAATACGCTTAGAATAACCAATCTATATTATTGTAATATGTCGCATACCTCTCCAAAAGGATCAGAGCTGGCTATTATTGTAGTAGGTCCATGATCAATCATGCCAAAAATATCGCAAGAGTACATAAAAAATATCACTATTAAAAACACCTTCATTGCAATAGTATAAAAAATATTAGTATTAAATAAAGAACACTAATGAACTTAAGCATAATGAACCTAAGCATTGTACCTTCCATTCTTGAAAATGCTATTCAAGTGTTCCTTAAGGGTCATCTCTTTTCTTAAGAGTATCCAATATTGCTTCATGATCAACATTACTAAATTTCCATAGTTGTTTTGTCTTTGGTCTGGCATGATGTTTCAACAACTTAACATTTGTTGCTATAACAAGGTGCGAATACATGAGAATGGTTTTGTGTTTCTCGTAGTCTTCAAATGTAGGTATGCCATTCTTTCTAATCATGTATGTTTTCAACTAAGTTCCTACAACCACAACTGAACCTGTAGGATACACGAACCCATCATCATCTTCCATCGGTTGTGTTAACTTATGTTTTACCTGCATACATCGATCCAACCAATAGTGTGATCTCTCTCCATTCCCCTGCGATGCAACAACTGCAAAAACATGTCCTGGTTTTAGTAGACCTGAAATTCGGTCGTAATCAACTGAATTTCCATTGTGTCATTTGTCATGGATATTGTTTGAGATAGAGTTAGATACTGTGGAACCCATGTATCCACCCACTCACTTGACTCACATTGATCCCACTCGCATTGAATACAACTCTCATGTCCAAATGGTCCATGTGCTTGCATCTGAGCTTTGAAATGAATGCATCTTTGAAGAATCTTTGATTGTATGATAATCTAATCTACCTCCCATTGTACCCTCCTCAACCAACCAAAAGAATTTTCACACTATTCAATCAAGTGTCCCTCCCTGTGACAATGTTGAACTACACCAATCAACAATAGAACGTGCATCACTGAATTTTTCTCCTAAAATCTTCAATTTCTCCTATATCACTGGAAATTTTATGGTTTATGTATTAGAAGCAATAAAACCAAAATCCAAAGAAGTAATAAAGTGCAAAGGAGAAAATATGAAAATAAAAGAAACACAGTTACCCCAAATATTCAATCCCCGTGGTTTATCTCCATTACACCTTCTAGCTTGTTGCAAATAAAGATTTTCCCTTAGATTTATGTGAGCAACCTAAGACTATGCCATGTCCTACACAAGTGTTGAAGGATTTCACTATGCAAAATGACTCTAAAATATGCAAAACTAGTATGAGAGAAAATGACAGTAGAATGAGAGCCCAAAAATTCACGTGAATGCTTGAGAGAGCCAAAATGAATTCAAAATTGCCATTTTATAAGAAAAGGCAATTTCGAATGGACGGATGAGATCGAAAGGAAAATGGACGGACCAGATTGAAAGTTGAGACAGGATGGCTAAAAAAAGGCAGGGGAATCAAATTAATATAAGTCATTTGACCTTTGCATGCAAAAAGGCATCTTTTTGAATTAAAAATCATTTTAATTCAAAAATGGAGAATCAAATGACAACAGGTAATAAATGCCCATCTTCAGCCAAAATAAGAAATTTTGACCATTTTAAATGAGTAATGATTTATTTATTTAATTAAAATGGGGAAAATGACATGTGGCCATAATTAAATAAATTAAAGAATTTATTTAATTAGAAGAGGAAAATGTAAATTATTGACGTACTTAAATAAATAAACAAAATTTATTTATTTAAATAATCTAGAAGAACTAGTGGACACAAATAATTAAATAAATTAAGAAATTTATTTAATTATAGGGAGACATTAGATAATTAGCAACGCATTTAAATAAATAAACAAAATTTATTTATTTAAATATTCAGGAAGAATAAAGAGACCTAAATTAATTATTTAATTAATAGATGAAAAATGAACCGAATAACATAATTAAATATTTTAATTATGCTAGGACGAAAGCGGCGAGAAATAGAGATTGTAGGCCTTGGTCAATTTTCAGTGTCTACATTTTGCCCCTCTTTGTCATAATGCAACCTGTCGCATTGTGGCAAAGAAAAATAAGTCAAATTCATGCCCCAACGAAGCTACGGAGTATCGATGTCCCCTCAGGAAAATTTTCAAATTTTGGCTCGACGACGGAAAAATTTGGAAAGTGTCCCGACAAGTTAATTTAAATACCAGAAAGACAATAGTGAGACGGTTTCAAATTTGGACATGTTTAAGGTATCGAATAGAGCGATCAAAGGTGGAAAAAGGAGCCTCCAGTAATAACAATTGTGAAAAACCCCACGTTTACCCTATAAATAATTGAAATTGGTGGTAAAACTCATTTCATTTTCAAATTTGTCATAGTAATTTTAGAGAGCCCAGAGCAAGGATAGCAGTAGAAAAGATGATGATCCCAATCACAGAGCACCACAGATACATTGTCAGGACCTCCAAACGACGAGAGGGCGCGAAGCCGGCGGTATGTACCCTTAGCCTACTTCGTCAATTTATCATTTTTCCTACTTTTTATGGTTTCTAGGACTAGGAACAAATGTGCCACGATGCATTTGCATTCGCGTAAGCCACAATCAACTTTGCGTTCAAAGTAATAAATTTTTTGTGACACAAACGCAAAAGCCCATTAAGAAATGGTCAAAAGGCACACCGCATTTGTATAAGTTGTGACACAATTGCCATTTTAAGCCGCATTTGACGGTTGGAAAGCCGTTTGAAATATCGAGACGCATTTTTTGGTATGAGCGACACATTTGAATCAGATGATGCATGTGTACAAAATTGTGACACAAGTGTAATTGTGAGATGCAATCTCGTATCAGAACAACGTAATCACCTAATTGTGACTCATTTGTTTTTGTCTTTGACTGATGGTAGTTTAGTGTTGCTTTGACTTTTAAACTTCATTGGCTTAGACTATGTGATAATGAAAAGCTTCAAAAAGATGTTGACGTGTGCGTTGTTATGTGCAGAGATAGTTAGCACCTATCTACACATAAGAGAGCAGACCATCGACCTACACATTTAGAGACAGCCTGACAGATAAAGCGCGACGGTGTTTGATGTGACTGGGTCTTTACTATGTCACCTATATGCCCATTGTACGGGAAAATAGGGGACTCCTTACGCCACTCTACGAGAGGTGGCATTCGGAGACCTATTCTTTCCACCTGGTGACTAGGGAGGCTATAGTTACCCTAGAGGATGTTTATCGGATTCTATGCCTATCGATCCAGGGGGAGAGGATTGTTTACGACCCACGACACGGACATCAAATGTTCATTACCTACTATCATGATCAGGGTGTCAGATTAGGTATTGAGGGATATGAGATCTGGTGGGAGTTTATGGCAGAGCACAACAAACGGTTTGATGCTTTATTGGCGACATTGATTGCTGGTGTGGTTATTCGAGATCGTCGGGGGCACAGGTTTCCGATTGGTTAGGGAGATGTACTTGTTGGCATGAGGCGAGACCGGACGATTTATGCCTGGGGACCTTGCTTGTTGGGGATGTTATATCATCAACTGCATGAGGTTGCATACGGGAGGGCACAGAGCATTTCCTGTGGGACGACCCTCCTTATGATCTAGGCATGGGAGCATGTTGCCATTTTTTGCCCACCGATTGATAGGCCACAGTTGGTAGATGGGAGGTCGTATGTCTACTACTATGTCAGTGCACTACAGCAGAGCCACTATGGTGAGACAAGTTGGTGGAGACATAGGATCAACACCATGACTGCATTTTTACTGCATTTATCTAGAGACTGTATAGGGATTACGGGCAGTGGGAGGGCGAGGTAGATCATCTCAGTTTCTGCCGACAGTATTGATATTTGATTGGCCGGATAGTGCAAATGCAGTTGATTGTGGAGATGTACTTGCCACAACGCATTCTTAGACAGTTTGGTGAGCAGCAGGGTATTATGCTCGGGACAACTGAGTATGCAAGGTCGTCTCGAGATTCAGCATGGGGATCGCCCATATCTGTGGCCTTTGCTACTCAGCAGATAGATGGACTGGTGGCGCAACAATGGGGATGGAAAGGAGGCATTGCAAATCTAGGGACCACTATAGATTTTGATTTATGGTGGCAGACACATAGGCTTATTCCCCTCACAGATCCAGATGGACCCGTGCCATTGGATCGGAGATCCATTATTCCTCATGTTCCACGAGCTAGACAAGGGGGCAGAGTTGGTGACAGAGGGAGAGGTAGAGGCCGAGGGAGAGATGGGAATGATGGTGATGATGAGGGAGTCGGTGGGAGATGGAGGAGAGGAGGGGATGGAGGGAGACACCAGAGGCGAGTGAGGCAGCGAGTGGTCAGAGCACCATTGGACCCTATCCTAGAGGTAGCCGAGGAGGACGGAGAGAGGGGAGGGGAGCATGCAGAGGTGGAGATTGGAGGAGACAAGAGATTGATGGAGGAGAGGGAGGTAGAGCATGCCAAGGTGGAGATTGGAGGAGAGGAGATGGTGATGGAGGAGAGGGAGGCAGAGCATGCCAAGGTGGAGATTGGAGGAGAGAAGAGGGTGATGGAGGAGAGGGAGGCGGAGCATGCAGAGGTGGAGATTGGAGGAGAGGAGAGAGTGATGGAGGAGAGGGAGGTCGAGCATGCAGAGGTGGAGATTGGAGGAGAGGAGAGAGTGATGGAGGAGAGGGAGGTAGAGCATGCAGATGTGGAGATTGGAGAGAGAGGACATAGGGGAAGATGATGAGGATGAGGATGAGGATGAGGCCATTGATGAGGAAGAGCACTTATTGCGATGGAGTATGGTGGAGGGAGATGAAGGGATGTCGGTAGGGCCAGTACTACCAGCAGATGCCACTATAGACCAGCAGGTTTCTGACCTTCAGAGGAGACTTGACAAGAGCACTGCATAGGTCAGGGCTTTACAGGCTGAGCTTGAGCTAGCGATGGTCGAGCAGGATCAGGTTGAGATCTGGAGATAGGATGCAGCATAGTGGTGTGTGTATTTTGCAACGCTATGTGCAGAGCCTTCAGGGGATATGGCCCGTGAGTTTTCCAGGGTGAGCACTCGGTACGGGCAGTACAGGACCCTCTATGAGTAGGTAGTGCCTCCCGAGCAACAAGATCCCACACTATCATGCTCACAGACGAGGACAAGCAGCAGCCACAGATCAGGGAGTGGGGGCAGCAACAAGAGTCACACTAGTGCAGGAGGGTCCACCTCCTCAAGGCACACATCAGGCCATAGGTCCCACCACTCACACAAGCATGCCTCAAGCCATCATTCGAGCCACAGTTATGAGTCCACTGGTTCAGAGCAAAGGTTAGTACAGAGGCAGCCACCAGTGACAGATACCTCAGTAGCTCAGGTTACAGATATGGCTCAGACAGCCCCAACAGAGGTTACAGTGACAGATGCCTCAGCCACGCAGGGACAGGTGACAATGACTGTGATGGCCTCAATTCCCTTGACAGAGCACCAATCCCCCATATCTTCTCCTTAAGGAGATGAGGAGAGTACCTCTTGAGATACTGACTTTTCATGCATTATTACATTATTGACTATTGAGCCTACGAGCTCCATTTTTGGGATATCTCTTTAACTCTATCCTGTGACACTAATATTTTTGAGATTATATATATATATGTGATGCAATTTGGATGTAGCCCATTTGTTTCATGTGATGATATGTTATGTGATGATGATGATGATTTAGATAACATGTGATTATGCAGCTATGTGATGTTTATTTGATGCATTTTATAATTCCTATGATGATGTTACATGTATGTTTATGCCATGGATGCACTTATGATGAAATGCTATGTCCTATTTATGATTATATGCTACGATGATGCCATGGATGATACTGATGATGATAATATTTATGTTTTTTATTTGTTCTCATTTCCTACCCCTGATTATGGATGCACTAATGGATGACAATATTGTATGTGAATTATATGACATGTGATGTGCATGATGATATGCCATGATGTGCTATGAAAACCTATGTATGTAATTAAGCTATTTTATGATTTGGATCTAATCTTATGAAAATTTCTAATGTAGTGCAATGTCTATATGATTATGTATGCGAATGTATTTTGTATGTCATAGGATATTATCAAGAGACAGAAGAAAGATGAGGTGACCAGAGAGAAGATGGATGTTTGTAAGACGCAAAATCCTTCAACACATTTCCATAGGACTACCAATTGTTGCTCTTAATCATCATTGGGAAGATTATCGTGATGTCCAACAAACACCATGATATGATGTAAATCGTGGTGTGTAAGGTCATACCATCACTTGACATAAACAGTCACAGACAATGATGATCATGACTCATACTAAGAGAGAGATTGCCCAGTCTTTTTGTCATAATCAACCACAAACAGTAAAGACAAGAAAGAAAATTCACGAAACATCATTGCTCCTCTAAATCTTGTTGTCAAGACATCCTCAAGGGACTAGCGTCATGATTTCCGAAAGACAAAACAAACATCATAAAATTAAATTCCAATTGCTTGTCAAGTGTTTGGATGCCAAGATGTCAGGTTTTGTCAAGAATGTCGAATCTCAGATGTCGTGGTGTCAAAACACCATGGTTGACGATATGAAGATGCCATATTGGCGTCAAGTTTAGGAAGGACACATCCTAAACGATGTCAAGATGTCAGATTCAGAAAGGACACATCTCGAACGAGGTTGATGTCAAGATGTCAAATTTAGGAAGGGCACATCCTAAATGATGTTTATGTCAAGATGTCGAGCTGATGTCAAGTTTGGGAAGGACACATCCCAAACGATGTGGATGTCAAATTTAGAAAGGACACATTCTGAATGACGTCGATGCTAGAGGGATACCAAATTTAGGAAGGACACATCTCGAATGAGGTCGATGTCAAGATGTCGAATTGATGTCTAGTTCAAGAAGGACACATCCCGAACAATGTCAGTGTCAAGATACCGAATTGATGTCAAGTTTGGAAAGGACACATCCCAAATGATGTCAATGTCAAGATTGTCGAATTCAGGAAGGACACATCCTGAATGATGTCGATATCAAGAGGAATGTATCTCAAATGTCGTGAGAAGCTAGATGACCGTGACAATGCCTAAGAAGGACACATTGTAGGGAATAATTAAATGATGGGCTACCCTTCAGAAGGACACATTTTTAGAGTAAGCAAGATTTGACTAGTTTGACTAAGTTTGACTAAGTTTGACCGATTTTGATATGCCAAGATGATTTTGTGCTCAATTGGCAGATTGTCGAAGTTCGCTTGGACAAAGATCATAATAAATTTAAATACCATTTCATGTGTGTGAGAAAATTGTACAATGAACCTAATGGACTAACCTAGTGTGGCCTCGGGGGCTCATCGACAAATGGCCTTGCGGCCTTGCCTACGTCATACACTCAGAGACCTCGTAGTTTGACATGACCAATGACTTTGTCTTGTTGACCAAAGATTGAGTCATGATTTTTTTTTACAAACCTAATAGGACTGACCTAATGTCTCGGGGGCTCGAAGATGAGCCTTGCCTATGTAGCAAATGTGCAGAGATGACATAGTTCGATAATGACAAAGACTAATCAAGATTTGAATTGACGTAACTGTGTTGACTGACAAGAATCTATTTTTTGGAATTTTTGTGTTTTCTTCAGGACGATTTTTTTTTTCAATTTTTAGGTCTTTTTTAGACATTTTTGATTTTTTTTTTTTAAGGACATTTTATGATTTTTAGGTCTTTTTTCAATACATTTTTATGATTTTTAGGTCTTTTTTCAGACATTTTATGATTTTTAGGTCTTTTTTCAGTACATTTTTTTATTTTTAGGTCTTTTTTAGGACATTTTATGATTTTTAGGTCTTTTTTAGGACTTTTTATGATTTGTAGGTCCTTTTTCAAGATATTTTTTTATTTTTAGGTCTTTTTTAGGACATTTTTTTATTTTTAGGATCACATGCGGTACCCACTACAGTCTCATAATAAAATTTTCCCCTATTCAAGTTGAGAAAGAGCCAGGCAAAATGGAATGTAAAGAAAAGGCATGACTAGCATGGACAGTGGATAGTATGCAAGACTTGATTTCAACCATTGTCAGCCATGGACGGAAATGTCATGATGTCGGCGTGAAGTGCTATGACAAATGTCGGAAAAGAGTATGTTTATTAGGGATAAAGGTAGATAGAGTGACAATAGATGGCACAGCAATGACTGACTACACAGGGTGCCTGTTTGCCAAGTTTTCACCATGGTACTTATCCAAAGCACCTGTTTACCAGGTTTTCACTATTGGATGAATTATTTCTCTTTATTTTTTTCATTTTATTCATCATTTTTTATTTTTTTTTGGTGTCACCAGGACGCTTGTTTGCCAGGTTTTCATCAAGGTGACGATTTTTTGTATTTTTCAATTTTTTTGTATTTTTTCTTTTTAATTGGATTCTGGGTAGGCTTTCTGATGCTATGCATAGAATTTTCGCAAATGTAAATTGTTGATTGGATCCATCAACTATTCACCTTCGGGAGTAGCTAACCGATATGCTCTGGAACCAAATTATGCTACGATGATGTAAGGTCCCAACCAATTGGGCTCAAATTTTCTTGGATTCTCCCTATCTGACTGATTCTCAGGATTCTGCATGAGAACTAGGTCGCCAGTGTCAAACTTCCTAGTATCACCTTTTGGTTATAACTTTTGCAAAGGAAATTTTGGTATGCTTGTAAATGATTCAATGCATTGCATCTACATTCATCTAGCATTTCTAACTCATGCAACCTTGACTGTATGTATTCCTCATTAGTGATGAGGCCATTCATGGAGACTCACAAAGATGGAATTTTGACCTCTATGGGAAAGATGGCTTCGGCTCCAAAGACAAGGGCAAAAGGAGTGGCGTCGGTGGGGGTACGGATGCTCGTGTAGTATGCCACAAAGCATGTGCCTCACACCCAACATCATTGAGAGTCTTTTTAAGAATTTTGATAATGGTTTTATTAGATGCCTCAGCTTGACCATTTCCCTGTGGGTAATGTGGCATGGAAAAGTGATGGCTAATATGGAAACGTCGACATAATTCACGGACCTCATGGTTTTTTAAGGGACAACCATTATCCGTGATGATGGATTGTGGAATGTTGTACCGACAAATGATATAATTGAGGATGAATTTGGATATTTGTTTGCCGATAATGTAAGTGAGTGGAATGGCTTCGATCCACTTAGTAAAATACTCAGTGGCGGTGATAATGAATTTGTGTCCATTGGAGGATGTAAGGTGAATCTTTCCCACGAGATCAAGTCCCCATTGTGCAAAAGGCCAAGGAGAAGTGATTGGCCTCAACTCTTGTACTGGAGCGTGAATCAAATCACTGTGAATTTGACATTGGCGACATGTTCTTACAAATTCTAGTGTATCCTTTTCTAGTGTCGGCCAATAGTACCCAAGTCTCATAATTTTTTTAGCTAAGGTCGGGCCACTCGAATGGGACCCACATATACCCTCATGTACTTCCTATAAGGTCACTTTTGCCTCATTAGTTTCGAGACAACGGAGAAGGGTATTGTCGAAGCTACGATGGTAAAGGGTGTCGTTGATTATGGTATAACGTGTAGCTTTGCAGATAAAGGACTTTCTTTGGTTATTGGAAAGGTTTTGAGGAAGGATTTGCGAATGAAGGTAGTCAAAAATGTCCTTATACTAGGGGGAACTAGAACCAACAAGCTCACAGACCATTTCTGATTTAGGGACATCATAAGCCGGAACCAATAACTGCTCAACCAAAAACTCTCAAGTTGTGGGACATTGCTAGGAATATCAAGCAAAGATCCAATTGTTGCCATAGCGTCAGCAGCCCTGTTCTATGTTCTTGGAATCAATTCAAAGGATAGCCTGTGAAAATATGTCAAGAAACTATCAACCATCCATTTATAAGGCATTAACTTCTCATCTTTGGTTTCATACTCATCATTGACTTGGTTGATAACTAACTGAGAATCGTCGAGGACCTACAAATTCCTGGTTTTCCATTTAATAGCCATTCTGAGTCCTGTAATTAGTGCTTCATACTCTGCCATGTTATTAGTGCACAGAAATGTAATGTGGAATGACCTTGGGATGGAGTCTCCTTGTGGAGTAATGAATAATATTCTAGCTCCTGATCCATGATTAGTATGAGATCCATCAAAGTATAATTGCCAAGGTTGTTGGGATTCCGCGTGAAATACAGATTCATCTAGAAAATCTGTTGTAAGAGGATGATTATCTGATATCGATGCATCTACGAGTTGGTCTGCTATTACCTATCCTTTGATGGCTTTTCTCTCAGCATATTGAATATCATATTCACTAAGGATCGTGACCCATTTTGCTAAACGTCCTGTCAATGCTGCTCAACTCAATAGGTACTTCAAGGGATCAATCTTGGCTACCAAGTATGTCTTATGGTTTAACATGTAATGCCTTAATTTTTGGGCTGCAAATACAACTGCCAAACAAGCACGTTCAATGGGTGTGTAATTTAGCTCATACCCACCAGTGTTCTACTGATATAATATATGGCTCTTTCTTTTTCTTCATAGTCATTTTGTGCTAGTAATGCCCCTAGTGCCGAAGTAGTTGTAGAGATGTACATAATTAATGGTTTTCCTTGGATAGGAGGTATGAAAACTAGGGGTGACAATAAGTACTGTTTGATCTGGTTAAATGCGTTTTGGCATTTGTCTGTCCACACAAAGGGGATCCCTTTACGTAGGAGATACTGGAATGGTTGGCACCTATCTGTGAGTTGAGCAATGAACCGTTTGATAGATTGAAGCTTGCCTTGTAGCGTTCTTAGGTCACTGATTCCCTTAGGAGGAGGCATATCCAATATAGCTCTAACTTTAGCGGGGTCAACTTCAATGCCTCTACGAGAGACTATGTATCCCAATAACTTGCCTGATGTTACACCAAAAACACACTTTTTTGAGTTCAACCGGACCTTATACTCTTCCAGCTTCCTGAAAACTTTGTCTAATATTGAAATATGGTCTTTTCTTGTCAATGACTTTGCCAAAAGTTCATCCACATAGTCCTCCATTAATGTGTGTATCATGTCGTGGAATATTGTTGTCATTTCCCTTTGATATGTAGCGCCTACATTTTTAAGACCAAACGGCATTACAGTCCAACAGTATGTATCCCAAGGGCATGTAAAAGAAATTTTGTGTTGGTCTTCAGGGGTGATACGGATCTGATTATAACTAGAGAAACCATCCATAAGGGACAGCATCTCATATCTAGCTGTAAGGTCCACAATGATGTCAATGTTCGACAAAGGAAAATCATCTTTAGGGAATGCTTTATTGAGATCTCGGAAGTCTGTGCATACGAAAATCTATCCAGTATACTTGGTGACAGGAACGATGTTGGATATCCATTTTGTATAGTCAATTGACCTGATAAAACCTACATCCAACAATTTTTTGAGTTTAGCTTTAACCAACAATGCAACTTGCGGGTGCATTTTTCTCAACTTTTGTTTTATTGGCTTGGCATCTAGAAATAATGGAAAGTGATGTAATACTAACTCGGGATCTAATCTCGACATGACAGCATAAGACCATGCAAATTTTATCTTGTGTTCTGAGAAAAACTTTTGAAATTCTGGTTGTTCAACTTTTGTCAATGATTTTGCAAAAAGAACCATTTTGGGGTCCTCCATAGTAGCTATATTAACGGCTATGGTATCCTCGACAAGAATTGCTAATTTTTCTCTGTCTATGGGGAGAAATTCCAATCCTCCACCCTTGGGCACCTCAAGGAGGTTTTCACCCTCGGATACGTCCTTTATTTTTACTATTTTTTCGTTCAGAAGGTGCCTTTTGGTTTTCACCTAGAGACGTATCATTTTTTGTTTTATTTTTCTTTTTAATTTTGCGACTAGAGGATGGCACAGTCTCCCCAAAATAAGCAGCACAATCCAATTCAATGGTAAATCTAGCTTTGTGATCCCCATTTGGAATGCCTTCACGTAACCCTAGAAATTCTGCTAGAGCCTCATCATTTTCAAAAGTGTCCATTACTGGTGGGCCTTGCTGGTTCCAGTCAATTAGGTCAAGGTAAAACTAAGGATATTCGATTGTTCAGCATTTTAAAATTGAGGAGATGACGCAGAGAGCATGTAAATGGACACCGAGACATTGAAAATGAAGTTGTCATCATCTGGCTCTATGTCAGATTCTATCCAGTATTCTCCTTCACTTGTTTCATACTCACCAGCAAAGTAAGGGACAAAGGGGGTAGCATCAGGGTCAGGGTCAATAGTGGCAAGTGATAGTTCAACTAATTTTGCATGATGGTCATCAATTTGGGATGACTGAGCAGGTATGTCGGGGCTAGGATGAATGGAAATAGAATATGATCTGGACTTGGCATCATTTGGTGGTGTATCGATCTTAAACATTTTCCAGAATTGTTCTTCAAATGTAGGCTCGCCAGGTTCAAGGAATAATTCGTCAAGGCAACAGTCACTTAAGGATCACTGAGATCCAAATTCCCATCTGTGAGAGTCAGTTTCAGAGGTGGTGTCCTCAGTTGTCTCAACACAATTTGAAGCATATACTAACTCACATGGAAGCACACTGGTACTTGGATCGAGATTCTCGTGGACCTAACCCTAACCCAAGATGTTTTGGTCTTTCTGAAACTGATAATGGCTCACGCCTTCCATTCTTATCCTTGCCAAGACCACTTTTTCCATCATAGCCTTTTTCTTTTATCATGTTGTATCCTTTTCCATATATTGTTACAGGCAAGGGAGTCAAATCTTGTGGTTCTTTATAAATACAGGATAGTATATCATATGTGTCCTCTTGACTCATTTCACCCCACTTTATGAAAACTGTATTTGGAGGAACCCTGAAGATTTCTTTTTCTTGTATTCTAAAGCAGGGTTTTCCATAGACCTGGGGAGACTTGGGCATCTTGGTTATGCAATAGGCCATATTCAGCTTGTATTCTCTGCATCCTTGGTCCTAAATTTGGAAGCTCAGGTCGATGCTTGGGGTGATAAAGGAAGTGGTAGGTGTTATGGAGGTGATCATGGTGGTTGAAGGAGCAGAAGTGGATGCGGTGGGTGAAGAGGCGGAAGACTTCACGAGTGTTGAGGGGTCAATGAATTTGGAAGACAAGGATGTTGGAGCTTCCCTATTGATAGACACTTGATGTTCTGAGACACCTCGTAAGTTGGTACAATATTGGAATGGATCAGGGTCTCCATATATAGTAATCTCAGTTCCTTCAAAAGGAAACTTCAAACATTGGTGATACGTGGAGGGGATGGCTTTCAGTGCATGGATCCAAGGTTCACCGAGTAAAATGTTGTATGGGAGATCCAAATCCATAACTTGACAAGTGGTGTCGACAATGACTAGCCCAATCTGAATTGGGAGTGTAATTATGCCCCGAGAGGAACGTTCTTCATCATCATATGCCTTGATAACAATGCTTCTTGTGGTTATTACGCAAGCATCAAAAAATCCTAGTGCCTTGACCAATTTTAAGGAACATATATTCAGTCCAGCTCCGCCATCTACTAAGACTCGACCTTGTGTTTATGAACAAGAACTTTGATATGAAGGGCATCATTACGGTTGGATTTGGATGATGAATAGTCTTGGTCAGAAAAGGTGATATGGTGGGGAGTCATGAGATATCCTACCATGGCTTTGAATTGGCTGACATCAATATCTTGGGAAACAGAGGATTCTTGCAATGTTTTATCTAGGATGGCCTTATGGGCAAGCGAGATGCGCAACAATTCAAGGATAGAGATTTGTGTCGGTGTTTTTCCAAGCTGATCAATAATATTAAAGTTTCCTTTAGGTTGGGACTACTTTTTTTGTGGACGCGGTTGCGGCTACGAAGTGGATAGGCCAGCTATTGTTACCTTTGGTTGTCTAGGGGGAGAAGGGCTGGCTATGGTGACCTTTCTGGCGTGGGTGGTGACATTGCATTCAGGGGCCTTTCTGATGGTGACTGTGCAGACATGTTCATCAGTTGTTCTAATGTGATGTATGATAGGTCCCCCAGAATAGTCATATCCAATATGGACATGGTTGGCTCGACTATTGTTATTCGTATTTGACATAAAAGGATTTCCAGAACCATGATCCTGCAGTGGGTTTTTGTGTATTGTGTGATCCGCATTAGAAGCAAACTGTGGTCCACCAACTTCAATGATACGCTTTTCAATAAGTGTCTTGTACCAAATTTTTCAACTGTTTACAGGAAGAGGTTTTGTGTCCTTTTATTCGGTGATAGTCGTAAAATGCATTATCATCCCACCAAGATGGTTTAAACTATCCAGGGTCGTATGGTTTGGGGTCCTCAAGTGTGATGACACCATTCTGAAGACATTTCCTGAGAACTTCTTCAATAGGATCACCCAAGGGGGTGTATGTGCGGCCACTAGGGAATTGTCGTGGTTGTCTAGGATGCCTTTGATTTTGATGGTTTCAATTGCCTTGGTTATTTTGATTTGTCTGGATAGCATTAGCTGCATAGGTTTGTGTCATCATCTATGTGTTTTGTGGTTGTGTCCCTTTTAGGGTAATCATAGGACCCATAGCGTTAACATCCTTAGCATTGACTACACCATCATTGGTGACATGTTTGTTCTTAACCCAGAATTTGGTTTTGTCAGTAGAAGGAGGGTTTGCGTTTGTGTTTTTGGGACCATATTTTAGTCTTCCTTCAGCAATGAGGGCTTGTTCAACTTGGACACCTCGTTCAACTAGGTCCACAAAAGTTGTGCAACAATGAACACGCAAGCCATTTTTCAGTGGGCCCATTAACATTTGTACAAACATGTTGAATTTTTCCTTTTCAGGTATGTCTATATGACAGCGACTCGCTAGGCCCCTCCATTTTTGAAAGAATGGTAAAAAGGTTTCTCCTGAATCTTCTTGTGTGAGCTGGCATAGATTGGTAATGGAGGTGTCTGTGTCAATGTTGTATGTGTAATTTTTCATGAATTTTTTAGCAAGTTCTTTCCATGACTGTATTCCAGGTTGCAGTGTATAAAACCATTCTAGGGTTGGTCCTGCGAGGCTTTTAGGAAACAGTCGCATTAGATATGTGTGCTCATGAGCAATATCCACACAACTTGTTACAAACTCTCTGATGTGGTCAAGTGGATTTGTTTTACCCTTGTATTTGTTGAAGTTTGGGGCCACATAACCATGTGGAAATGGTGGCATGTACAAATTTGTATCAAAAGGATATGGACATAAGTCGTATGACATTTGCGTCTTCTTTTCAGAGGTTTTCATATTTTCCATCTATTTTTGAAGGTCATCCACTCTTGCTAGCAAGGCGTGTATGATGGGATCATTGGTTGCCTGAAAGTGTGGTATGTTCTAATTAGGTGTTTGCTGGTATTGCCAGTTATGGTTGGGGATCTATTGTTGAGTATGAATCTGGGACGAGTATGTGGGAATATGTGACCTAGCCATGTTTGTCTGTATTTGAGGTCCCTGGCTTGTTTGATGTCCAAAGGTATGCATTTTTTGCGTCATTTGAGTGCCTTGTGCATGTTGAAATAATTTCCCATGTGGAATGGTAGTGTTAGGTCCTTGAAAGTTCCCATGTGGTATATGTGTATTGTGCCCTTGTCCATGTGGGATGTTCATTTGTGATGATGTGTTAATGTTGTGTTGAGGGCCTTGAATGAAAAAATGTCATGAGTTTTGTCCAAAGGGCTTAAATGGGGTTCCACCGTGAGGATGTGATGAAGATGCCCCCATTGTCATAAATAAAGAGCCGAACATAAGATTTGAGGAGGTGGTGCCTACTGATGTGGACGCAAAGGTGGCTCCTATCATTTGTGAAGATGATGTGGATGTTGTAGGCATGGACTGTGAAAAGGTAGCTCCTATCATTTGTGAAGATGATGTGGACATTGTAGGCACAGTCATAGTTGATGTTCCTCCTGTATATGTCATGTTAGTTGAAGAGGAGGTGTTTTGATTTATGGTGCCACTAGATGTCGCATTAATAGTGGTTGTGACAATTTGTGTAGTAACGGCGATGTTATTAGCTGAGGTGTTGTTCTTGTCATGTTGGGCTGTTGTGTTTTGTGTCATACTATTAGGAGAGACATGTCATATGGTATTAATGTTGAAGCCTTTTGGTAATCTTGTGCCTTGGTCTAAGAGCATAGCGAGGTATCATTCAGGATCGTTCAACTTCCACAAATGAAGCGACTTCAGGATTTTGGGTAGACTTGTCCATTTTGGTCTCTTTGTATGAATTGTTCAAAAAGTGGATTTTGAAAGGAAGTTGACATGTCCATGGAAGATTGTGCATTCAAATTGCCAAACGGGTCGTCAAAAATCCAATCATTGGAATTGGTGTTGTTGTTGGTGTTGTTGTCAAAGTCTTGTCCAAAGTCTGCCATTTTTTCTTTCTTTCATTGAAGTCTTGTTTCTACCATCAAAAGAAATTGCTCAAATGAAGATAATGACCATGCGAGTATGACACTAGTCTATGTTTTTTTTCTTTTTTTGCGATAAAGGTTGATGATGCAATGAGATGATAATGTTTTCCTAAGGATATGTGTAATGCCACAAAGCTAAAGTGACAATTATGAATAGGATGATGATGATGACAAGGTGCAAAATAAGGACTAAGATGATTAAGTTGACCAAAAAGGAAACTAATGCAAAGTCTAGGTTCAAAATGACGACTAGGATGAATAATATTTTTGTATTTTTGGGAATAAAGTATGCAAGGTATAAACTAGAATGCAATTTGAATAAAAGGATACCTAAACACTCTAAGCTTAGTCTTTGTGTAAAGTTCGTGAATCACACCTTCCAATTATCACCCTTAGATTCCAAAATAATTTGATAAAATAAATTAGTGGATGCAGAAAAGAGGAATAATTAAATTACTTTCATCACTAATTACAAATGGAACTTAACATACATCAGTGAATCAGAGTGTATCATGCAAGGCTGTACCTTCATTAGTTTTAGCCATGTAGGCTTACACAAGAATTAACATCTCAACAATACATTTAAATTCAAACACTGTAAAGTAAAATTGAAGGAAATAGAAATATCATAAATGCATCCACAAGGAAACCATAACACATAGATTTCATGAGTGGAAAAACCCCATAGGGATGAAAAACCACTCGCATAAATGCCTCACTGGCTTAATGAAAAGTTTCACTGAATACAAGATGCCTCACTGGAAATGATCAAGCTGTCACATTGACATGATCATTTACAACTTCATTACATATTTCTGATCAATAGAGTCATCAACTTTAGAGGGTCTCTTTGTTCCTCAACATAACATTTATGTATCAAAATCGACCTAGGTCTCATCCTCCAACATTGTAGCAAATAACTTTTTAAAAGTATTTCATTCCAAGAACGTCTAATTCAATAACAATATGGAAGTCTATATAAAACCAATTACTAGTCTACTCCACAAGAGATGGTGATAGGACTCTGAGGTCTATCTATTTCACAACACTTTTAAGAGACATTCCTCATTCGTTAAGATACCCACATAATGTCAAAGTTTGATCTACCTTCTCATAATCATATTTTGCATTCAAGAACATAACTCCCCACTACTTGACTAGATGTACCTGTCAAGGGTTTCTCAAAAGATCACCAGGAATATAATGAGATACTTATCTAGTTAATTCAATAGCCAAGAGGTCTTAATTTCCAAAATTCCCTTTTATGAAAACATCAATTTTCCAAATTCTTACTTAAACCAAATTCACCACTTTAATCATAGACCTATAATATTCCCCATACATCAAGTTCAAAGGTTGACAAAACATTCTTCAATTTAACTTAATTGGATGACTATTACCTTTCTAAATTCTACTAAGATCTATCCATAAGGTAATTTCCAAGACACATAATTGATTTAAAGAAATAAGATTCTCAATCTTAAAAGTAAACACTAGTATATACCCAGCAAATGTTCATGTTAAATAGGATCATCCATTTCAAAACTATTTAAATCATGGAGCATAAGGAGCGTACAAATAATATATGAACCTTTATAAGTAATGAAGAAATGGAAATCAAAACACATAACATCTTAATGAGAGACAATATAAAATGTGACAATAATGGCTAGTTATAACTTAAACCAAAGAATTGCATCCAACTTTTACCAACGACATTTAGGGGTAGGGTATTAAAATCATAAGGAAACTTTTAAAAAAATTACATATAATTTTAGAAACTAAATTTAGCATGAAGCTTAAATTTCGAGAGTAAATGCTTATGATGGTGTAATGGACAAAAATGTTTTGGTTGAAAACTAGAGCTCACCAACTTCTTGGGCATACGAACTATTGAAATGCAGCCTACAATATCAATGCACTTTCTACTATTTAATGATGGATGTAGCAAGCCTCCATAAATTTATTAAAATTGTGTTTATTCATACAGTCTTCTAACCATTTAGATATTCTTTTAGTCGTCCCCTCCCATGGTCGGCAGATCCCTTGCATTTGGCAAGGCTTACACCTAAGATAGTTGTCACATAGAAGGATCCAACCCTAGTCACAGCTTCAGTCATTTGATGATCTGAAGTGTATACACAACTTGTATTCATATCCACATGTATTATAAGAATATATTTCTACTTTCCATAAATGAAATAATATATAGCCATAGCCATGTCATTATTATATATTCCCAAAGAAATACCTAATATACATCAACACATATAAATACACTTGAAATTACAAATGTTAATCAAGCAGTGCCAACAAAATAGGATAGACATTTCAAGGGAGGAGAAATAATTTACGAGTTTGGCTCCCATATGGGGGTGCGCAACCTGTGGGGGCAGCGCCCACTCCACAGGCCATGGCCTGTGGAGGGGTGGCTGCCTCCACCGGCAGCCATCCCCATGGGACGCAACTAGATAGGGGCTTTAAAAAGCCTCCTCTACAGTAATACACTGCCTCTGATATATGACATAAATACTTAATAAAATTTGAACTAGTGTATTCAACATACACCCAATTCTGAGTTCTCATTTGAAAACAAAAGAAATTATTATATTGTTATATACTTACATATGTATAAACAATTTTTGTATATATATTATATAAATATGCAATAGTCTGGAGCTCAGAGGCGTGTAACCAGAATAAAAAGGGGGTAATTGAACTTATCAGTTCAATAACTTTGGAATTTAATCCACGATTCACAGCAGTAGAGTGAAAATATATGTAAATCTATATCTATATAACTATAATTTATACAGATATATATATATATATAGTTTAATAAAAATAAAGGATGAAGCACATATTTGTGTAGCCGTGTAGCTGAATCTCCTACAGTAACTAGATAATAGAACATTTAATTAACTTTGCAATGTTTTTTCGAAAGAGATCTTTAAGAGAGGTTCAAATCTTTCCACAAACAGTTATTTATTCACCCAGTTGAAATTAAAAACGCATTGGAAAAGAATTGAAACTTGGAAAACGCTTCCCAATTGAATTTCATCTTCTTGTTCCTCTCTTCTTCGTCCCTGTTGTTGAAAGTCTCCTCCTGTAGATTATTTTCCTCTTTCCCTTTTATTATTTTCTCCTCATCTTTCCCCCACTTATAGTTTTCTTGTGCTTCTGAAAACCCTCTTCTCCACAGTTATTTCTTTTCCCCACAATCAAGAAAGATCAACTAACTATTGCCTTTCATTATTCCTCTCATTTCCTTTTTAAAGATTTCTTCTCCCAATCCAAAATACCTAATCTTGAAAATCTTAATAATAAAATTTATTTCCATCCACAATATTTATTCTCGGTAAATAAAGAAATCGTCTTTTTAATTGCAAACAAAGTGCTTAACCTTAACTATTAATATTATACCATTTAATTGCAAAAATTGAATATCTATTTTGAATAAATATCGGAATATCTTTTATTTACAGTTTAAATATTTATTGAAAATAGTTACCAAAGAGTTAACTTTTAATTGCAATTATAAAATAATTATTTTAAATTACATCACATTATCATTTATCTGAAGGAAAATTCTATAATTAAATTATAATGAATTCTTTTTATTTCTTTGTAATTTTATTGAATCATCAATTAATTTAATTTTAACATTGCAAAAATATGAATGATAGAAATAGGGGTCATGATACTTTGTTTTTTATTTTGGTTACCAAAGGACTTGTTAAAAATGACAAAGTGACAAGATCAAGCTGACTAGTGAGTTTTCCTAACTAGACTGTTGAGTTAGAAATTCTCACTAAAGGGATAATGACTAAAAAAAGGAATGATGATTAAGTCCAAGATAACCTAGTTTTGAAAGCAATGATTTTGCAAATTGTGATGAGGTTAACCTAATCCAAAGTATGCAAAGATGAAAACCTAGGGTCAAGCTAATGTTGAAAATGATGATTATGAAGCCCAATGTATGCAACTAAAATTTGAAAGATTAAGCCTAAGATTTAAGAATGCCAACTAATGGATGAATAATGAGGAATTTGAGAAATTTCAAAGCTGGTTTCTGACAAAGAACTTTTGGAAAAGAAAAGTGTTTGACAGCAGGCTGACAATGTTTAGACTTAGATTCTGGTTTGCATCAGGGTTTTGTTTCTCAGGAAAATGCGTCGTTCGAGAAGTCAAATGCATCACGATATTGCAAATGTAGTTCTGAAGTGAACAAATGCGACAGTGGTTGGAAAATGCAGTTTTGTGAGGTTCATATGCGTCACGACGCAAGAATATGCAGTGTTTATGGCGTCATATGCGGTTTATCAAAGCGATTGCGCTTCAGGTGTTATCAAATGCATTTCAGGACAGCGGATGTGTTTCTACAGTTGCGTCACAGGTTGTTAAAAAGTGAGTTTTTTGATGTATTGAGGAAAAATATGATCTATCAAAGGTCAAATGTTTTGTCCTGATTTGTAAATGTGGTGAATAGTGTTTGAAAATCCAGCAAGCACTTGAAAAGTACATTTTTTTAGTGTAATCAAACACACGTAAGACAAGCACGATCCTAATAGGCCGAGGGTGTGTATATACTTGGTATAGCCCACCGATATACCCCGGATTCGTGTTGAACACCTCTCCTTCTCAAGAGCGGATAGCTTAGAAGATTGGTGGCATAGGCTCCCTTCTTTGCACGCACTTCTACAGGCTCACCAATTTCGGATCCTTGGATAGTCACTTCCCAAGAATTGCTATCTCTACTCAAGGGAGTCAGTAGTGAGTATCTTCGGGAATGATATGGTACCCTGCACTATACCAAGCAACGGCTTAAAATGGCTAGCTTCTAAAACAATAGGTGTCTAGTTAGGGCATCCGTTCGAGAGGCCACACATGGGCCGAGAGATTAATCACCAATTAGGTGACACTCCAACATGAAGAGGTTATGCTCAATAGGGTTTATGGGAGTACTACTCCGTTCATGTGACACATCCGCACTCGTGGTACTTGAACTTTCCTCAAGCACCCATTTTATATTCTAGCTGGAAGTGCCTTGGCTTTATCTTGTACCGGTTGGGTCGTCCCTTAAGGTGAGTACTTTTTCCCTTAAGGAAGGCCCATTTATAGAAATAATAATCATTTCTCTTACACCCAGGATCGCCTGAAAGTGCAAGGGGAGAGGATACTTCGATTATTAAGTCTTAAGGGTTCACAAAAAATAAAGTGGGTCTGGTTTTCTGATCACCAAGTTTTCACAAGGTGAGAGCATAATCACCTACCACTTTCAAGCATAATCAAACACTTGCAAACAAAGGTTCATTTTAGTGCACCAATGGAAATGTTCCTAGAAACTAAAAATCACAAACAGATGGTTTGAAAGATTAGTCTTTGACAAACGTAGCTACAAAATCACATGTCAGTAGTTTGGATATATGTCTTTGACTCACGAGCATTGCAAACCCACATTTTAGTAATTTCAACAAATTCCTTCGACCCACGAGAATCCTAATGCCACACACTACAACTAGACATTAGCAACCAGAAAATCCTATTCTAAAGGATGCAAGAAAAATAGAAAAGACTGAAATGATAGAAATGCAGCAATTTGAAAAGAAAAACCAAATATAAAAACTAAGCAGACAAATGCGTTACAACACAGTAGATGCGTCACAACAGTTTCTGTCAGAGTTTACCAGTCGAATGCATTGTTCTGCAGACAAATGTGTTAGAATGATGCAAATGCCTTATAATACTTGTCAAATGTGTCATGATTATTTTGAATGCATCACCGGAGGTCACTAATGCAGTTCGATGTTTCAAATATGTCGTTTGTTTTGTTGTATGCATCGCAACGTAGCGAATGCAGTTCAGGAGGATTCAAATGCATCGCTAGGAAACTTGTAGCTACAAAACAGAAATAGAAAGCCGTCTGAAAACAAAAAAAAATGCATAAAAGGACGTCGGGTTCACCAAATGTATCACTGGAAATTTTATGGTTTATGTATTAGAAGAAATAAAACCAAAATCTAAAGAAGTAATAGAGTGCAAAGGAGAAAATATGAAAATAAAAGAAACATGGTTACCCCAAATCTTCAATCTCCATGGCTGATCTCCATTACACCTTCTAGCTTGCTGCAAATAACGATTTTCCCTCAGATTCATGTGAGCAACCTAAGACTATGTCATCTCCTACACAAGTGTTGAAGGATTTCACTATGCAAAATGACTCTAAAATATGCAAAGTATGAGAGAAAATGACAATAGAATGAGAGCCCGAAAATTCACGTGAATGCTTGAGAGAGCCAAAATGAATTCAAAATTGCCATTTTATAAGAAAAGGCAATTTCGGATGGACGGATGAGATCGAAAGGCAAACAGACGAACCAGATTGAAAGTTGAGACAGGATGGCTAAAAAAAGGCAGGGGAATCAAATTAATATAAGTCATTTGACCTTTGCATGCAAAAAGGTATCTTTTTGAATTAAAAATCATTTTAATTCAAAAATGGAGAATCAAATGACAACAGGTAATAAATGCCCATCTTCAGCCAAAATAATAAATTTTGACCATTTTAAATGAGTAATGATTTATTTATTTATTTAAAATGGGGAAAGTGACATGTGGCCATAATTAAATAAATTAAAGAATTTATTTAATTA
Organism: Sequoia sempervirens; assembly: GCA_007258455.2. NCBI lineage: Eukaryota > Viridiplantae > Streptophyta > Pinopsida > Cupressales > Cupressaceae > Sequoia > Sequoia sempervirens. The sequence continues at coordinate 162,785 of VDFB02024729.1, read as the reverse complement.
GAAGAGGAAAATGTAAATTATTGGCGTACTTAAATAAATAAACAAAATTTATTTATTGAAATAATCTAGAAGAACTAGTGGAAACAAATAATTAAATAAATTAAGAAATTTATTTAATTATAGGGAGACATTAGATAATTAGCGACGCTTTTAAATAAATAAATAAAATTTATTTATTTCACTAATCAGGAAGAATAAAGAGACATGAATTAATTAAATAATTAGAAATTATTTAATTAATAGATGAAAAATGGATGGAATAACATTTTAATTATGCTAGGACGAAAGCGGTGAGAAATTGAGCTTCCAGGCCTAGGTCAATTTTTAGTGTCTACAACTCCTTAACTAGAGCTCTCTTTACACATGCACCTGCTCCATCATGCTCCCCTTTCCCATGCCCAGCTTCAAAAAAACTCCAAATATGAGGTACATCCCTCTTTACATGCATTCTACTCAACCAATAAAACATACGAGCATTCTTGAATTGAATTGTGCAGTTATCTAACCAAATGAGATGTTGGCCCAATGCTATATCATGCTCCTACAAGAACTCAAAAAAAATATTGAAACAATGTTGGACATACTCAGACTAGTGAGATCTATCATCACTCATATAAAAATGATACTCTTCGATTATCTTTCGATCCTCCTCTATACTATCAGGTGCATGTCTAAATGTTATGTGGACAAAAATAGCAATCTGAATGGAATTGTAATACTGATATTGTACCTCGTTTTGTGGTTGCAATGTGTAGTTTTCTGCAAAATCAACCACTGATATAATAGTGCCAATCATAAAAGAGTCCTTACACATCCTGAATTGTTGATCCAACCACTGAGACCTATGACTATGCCTTGCATACTTGTAGAAAAGACTGTCCTTAAAATCTGAAATAAAATCAGCAACACTACATTCTTTTGTAACCAACTCGCATCTAGAACCTTCACCTCCACTCTGCAAAGTATATTTGACTATCTCATATCTCTTTTTCTCAACAAGCTTCTTTCCAAATTCATATTCGGAACCCTCATGAAAACATTGAACAAACTTTGACAAGCCACCACATTGTGAGCACTTCGCATTTAAACAATCATTTCTATAGAAAAAGAAACCATCATCTCTAGAACATAAAAATAGATCTAGCAAGTCCCTTGATGATTTCAGAAGATGCATTGCACCACACTCCTACAAAATTTCATTAGTATGCAAAGTAGAACAGATATAGCATAATAGTTCATGCTACATTGAAAACTCCACATGGTATTTGAAACAACAAGTATTATGAATTTTAAGAGGCACACAATAAAATGGCTTCAAACCTTCAAAATTTCTTTGTGATATTTCCATATTTGGATGTGTTTCAATAAATTTTTTGAACAACATTGTTTGGCTTGATTCCAAGAAATGTTTGGGATGCGGTGTATGGTCTCAATTGCCAATTCTTAACTTTAAAACATCCTTTTCATTGGGTGATAACCTAGAGTTATCATGCCAAAATTCTTAAATTACCTGCTTTACATTATCGGTTAGCTTCTTATCAACATGTGGAAGCCTCCCGGAAAAATCCCATGTATCATTTTGAAGAGGATCATCTATTCTTTATCTTCTTGCAAGTGCTCTATCCAAATTTTTACGATTTATGTCAAAATCAATACAATTTTGTCTCATAAAGCAAGCCTTTTTCAATTGATAGCTTACTAGGGCGGTTGAGTAAAAGCACAAAGCTGTGTCACACTTTATAAAGGAAATGGCCAATGCTGATCCAATTTTTAAACTTGAATCACTAAAAAGTGGCATATATGTTTTGAATTTTGAAATGATGTAAACTAGTAAAATATGTAATTTTTAGTCTATTTTATGTTTGTATTTTTTTTTAAAATATAAAAAACTATTTTAAACTAGTTTTTAATAAATTAAAACTGTAATTTAGTTGCTGAAAAATGAAGCTGCATGGGACGTCAAACTTTTTATAGTAAATTTTATTTTTTTTCTTTCAAATTTTTTGTGTGTATTTATAACTTGAAATTTTAGTGCATGGATATATTTTTTTCCAATTTTGATAAATATATATTTTTAAATAAATATTAAAATGTGTGCGAATAAAAAAACAACTGTTTTCATCGGAGGTCAACTTTCATATTAAATATTTATCTAAAATGGAAACAAAATTATACCATCTTAAAATAGATTTTTTTATCTAGTGCATCATATTTTTTCCAAGTTTTTTTAATAAGTTTTAGTATTTTTCCTTGGCATAGTAATCAACCTCATATTTTGTGCTGAAAAACTACTTTTAGTAAAAATAAAAAATAAAATATAAAAAATAATTAAACTATTAAAATAAATATATTTTTGAAAACTAAACTTATGGATCTACAAAAGGGTATTTTTATATTTTTTTTTAAATGTTGTTTACATTAGCAAGAGTTATTGAAACTTCAATTTTTTCAAATAATTTATTTTTTTTGGTAAATTGGACTCAAAGTGATGCTCCATACATTTTTAGCCAACAATTTTAGTTGAAAAAGTTGTGGAAGCATATAAATTAGCTATAATGAATCTTACTACATCATATGTTTGACCAAAATTGATTTTTAGTTAGAAATACTTAAATTCAGTTGTGCTGATAAGTTGGCTGAAAGTGTGACACAGCTTTGTGCTTTTACCCGGTTGTAATGACTCTCTGAGCAACTCTCTTATCTTTTTCCTTGTTATTTTTTCCAATAGATTTAAGAGCATTAAAAATATTTTTGACAATAATAGATTTTTTTTCAATCTTCTTGTTCACACGAATCTTCAATTTGGCTAGCAAAGGTCTCATCTTTTGCATCTTTAGCAATTGTACAAAAAGTTGGCATTGCTCAGTCAATGTCTTATCGCTAAAATATTGGTTGAAAAGTCTTCTATCCCACAATCGAATGGTTTGTGTTGACCTCTTGCCTTCAAATTTTTTTATAATGTTCTCATCAATTTCAAGTAACCATTTAGGGGTTCTTGAAGGTCTTGAATTTGGAATATGTCTTTCTTCCACACAAGGTTCTTCATTTCTCATGTAATCTGGTGAAACATAATTTACACTTGGTTCAATATTATGTTCAACATCTTCAATTCCAACATTTTCACCTTGAACATTTTCATTATCAATTTCAATATTTTCATTCCCAATTTGAATATCATTTTCAACATCTTCAATTCCAACATTTTCAGCTTGAACATTTTTAATATCAATTTGAACATTTTCATTCTCAATTTCAATATCATGTTCAGCATTTTCACCTTGAACATATTCAATTTCCTCTTCACTTGAAAGACCATAGGGCTCAGGTTCACCAATATTTAACATACCTTGTCTTCTCTTCCTATGACCTTCTCTATCTCTTTGTCTATATGCTTCAATTTGTTCTTTTGTAAGCTTTCTCTTACATATTTTCTTTCAATGACTATTGCTCCCCATTATACCTCATAAAAGATGCTAAAAAATCATTGCTTATGACAAATTTGAGTAGAAGATGCTCGAAAAAGTTGATCTTTATCTCTTCCTATCTGAAACTGCACATTTGTTTCCTACAAATCCTGCAAACAGAATGTAGGGTCTGTTGGAATGGAAAAAATGACCCACATGGGGTTTTTCTATGGCCCACAAATCTGATATCAAATAAAATATGATATCTGATTTGAAAAAAAAATGTTTTGTAATGGTAGGATTTTAGCACTACAAATTGGCTATCTGATTCAAATCGGATATCTGATTTGTGCACACATAGACCTAAGAGTAATTAGGAGGTGGAGGGCGAGCAAGAGAGAGAGAGATTGGAGGATAGAGGAAAAGGGAGAGACAGAGAGGGGGAGAGAGGGA